>PVKA01005552.1:0-89607 GCA_004027165.1 Ctenomys sociabilis
ATACTAGGGAGACTATACGATATTTACACATGTGTGTCTGGTTTATTTCACTTATGAGTATATGTTCAAGTGGCATCCACTTCAGTATAAATGCTTCAAACTTATCATTCTTAATAGCTGAGTAATACTCCATTATATAGAAATACCACATCTTTTTCAACCATTCTTCATGTGATGGACATCTTGGTTGTTTCCAAAAAAAAAAAAAAAGAATGTGGCTAATCCCATTACATGACTCCAGGAAATTTTATCAGACCTTTAAGGAAAACTCCCAATTTCCTTTTCTTACTGGCAAAGAAATAGTTTTATTGCAAATTTCCAGAAAGTTTAAGTTGGTAGGAATTGGATGTTGGCGGAAAAAGAGAGGTTTCATCAAATCATTAAGTGACAAAAAAGGAAAATAATAATAATTTTCTAGCGACAAAAATTCAGTCTTTCATGTACAACACTTTACAAACTATTGAAAAAGCACTGACAATGTAAAAACACCAGCTTCATCTTCACATTGTGATGCTAGTCAAGCAGCTTCTAGAATTGCTGATAACTTTGATTGTCTGTATGGCTTCTTTCCTACTTGAGCTGAGAGGGTCCAGCTGGGCACAGAGAGAGACCATAAATCCTATCTGAGTGGTGGCGCCCACTGAGGGCTTCGGTCTGCGTGGTGGACACCTGCAGCTAAACTTCGATAGTTTCATTGCAAGGCTGCTCCTGATGGTCACAAAAGCCATATGTGATGATGTGCTTTTTATTTATTTATTTTATTATTCACTCTAAAATTATATAACATAAACCGGGCGTGGTGGCTCAGGCCTGTAATCCCAGCACTCAGGAGGCTGAGGCAAGAGGATTGTTGTGAGTTTGAGACAAGCCTGAGCTACAAAGTGAGCTTAAGGCCAGCCTGAACTGCATAGTGAGACCCTGTCTCAAAAAGGCAAAAAAAAAAAAAAAAAAAAAAATTATATAACATAGCTGTGTTCATGCAAAGAAATGATCAGCCTGCAGCAGAAGTGGAGTAGAATGTTAGAGCTTTTTTAACAGTGATTTCATGAAAATAAGTTTTGTTCTCCATTTTATGGTACAGGGCATTTCTCAGCTCCAAATGTTCCCTCCCACAAGTGGTTCCACGGTGGGTGCCTCTGTCCCTCCATCCACACTGTGTCCCCAAGTGGACATAACTGGGATCTCATTTCCAGGTGCCCAGAGCTCCCCAGCTTCTCCCCTGGTGATAGTAGATGGCTTGTCACCCCAAATTCCTCAATACTTCCTACTGTCTCATTTTTGCCACTGATCTGGTGGATAAAGAAAAACATACACTGCAGTTTTCATTCACATCTCCCCATCAGTAGCGAAGCTGTGAGTTGGAACTACATCATTTATATTCCATGAAACACTATTACGTGCTCTTCCTTCCATGTACACTCCAAGTTTTATTATATGTGCTTTATAATCAGAAAAAATACACATTGACGATCAGGAGCTGTGATGTGGGCAGGCTCCCCAGGGAACTGGCCTGGCCTGTGCTCTTTGAACACCAGCCCCCGTCTACCCCATCCCTGCCCATCTCCATGTCCATCTTCCAGTGCCACTTCTCCTCTTAGCCGGGCGACAGCCACCTCCGGCAGGCCTGGGCTCTTTCACTTCTGCTCCGTTTGCAGCTTCTGGGAGGGGGGTGACCATGGGAATCCATCGAAGTCACCTGTGCTTAGCTTCAACAATCATCATCTCAGTTGGAGGTGAACATACCCTGCCAGGGCTCCCTGGTCTCTGGGTCCACATTCACCACCAGGAGGATGCGCTCCTCAAAATGTTCTTACAGGAGGGGCTGGGGAGATAGCTCAGTGGAATAAGCACTTCCCTGGCAAGCATAAGGGCCTGAGTTCAACCCCCAATTCCATAAAAGAAAACAAAACAAAAAAAAAAAAGTGCTCTTATAGGAGCATTTCCTCCTACTAAAAAGGGGAGCTCAGGCTTGTGAGCAAGAACTATTTGGACAATTTTAATTAATCTTTCTTGCTTATATCTTGTAATCTGAGCAACTACTTTGAAGATAACAATACATAATATATTAACCATTGCTAATATCCTGTTATCTTGTTTTGAAACTGTATTATTGTTGGTTTTTTTTTGTTTTGTTTTGTTTTTTTCTCTTTAAAATAAAAAAGAGTTATTTGGAACTGAGAGTCCTCCTGGGCCACTCACACACCCCCAGGTACCCCCTTAGTTTTGTTACCTGTTTGAAACAGTTTCACTAACCTGCCCAGCCTGGGCTTGAACTTGCTATCTTCATGCCTCAGCCTTCCAGAGTGCTGGGCTTACAGGCATGTGCTAGCACACTCAGCTGTGTTATCTTTGTAAAGTACAATAATCAATTATAAATCAGAGAGAGAGAGAGAGAGAGAGAGAAAGCATTCCATCTGACTCGCTTTGGGACTTTTCTGCTCTTTAGACTTTTGTAAGTTTGAACCAATTCTCAATGTGCCTGCATCAGTGCACAAGGTTTTTTACAGTTCATTTCAGTTCACACAGGACCATGGTTTAGTGCTTTCCTGTGAAAGGGCCCCTCACATGTGAAAAGGAGCATGAGAGAGACCAAAAGAAGGGAGAAAACTGGCCTGTTCTCTGGACCCAGAGGCCTGTTCTGGAGTGGATGTTTCAAAATTTTTGGTTCCTGGAGCAGGCACTTGGCCCTGCCCCACAAGCTGCAGAAGGATGCACCAGCAGGGGTTAGGTGTCAGTGGGTGGCCCCTACAGCACCATAAGGAAGATTCTTCCCAGCCTTGCCCGGCCCAGCACTGTGCAGGGCACCATCTACACCCACAAGGCTGCTCTAAGTTGGAGCCCACCCTGACTTCCTGTTCTAGACATACATCTGGGGTCATACTGTTCAGGGCCTGGGACTGGACTGATGCTAAGGTAGTGAAGACCCAGGGGGGTCTTACCCCCAGGGCGGCTGCAGCAAGTGACCACACTCTCTCCCAGGGCCAGACCCAGAGCCGTGGAGAGTGCACTGGTGCAGAATCCTAGGAGAAAATCTACAGACCCTGAAAGAGCTGTTCTCCCTGCAGGTGGTACCACAGTGACCTCACGAGGCACGCAGCGGAGGCCCTGCTCCTGTGCAATGGGCGTGATGGCAGCTACCTCCTGAGAGACAGCCAAGAGCAGCCGGGCCAGTACTCCCTGTCCGTGAGGTAGGTGTGGGAGAGGCACAGCCACCTCACTGACCCATGCTCCCCTCTCAGCTTCTTGCTAGCAGACTCGCCATCCCCTTGAGAACTAGAACCTTTCCTGCTCTAGTCCGCAGGGAGGATTCAAAGCCGAAGAAGCAGGGAGGAGTAAGCCTGCCCTTCCCTGGCTGAGAAAGCACCCGGACCCACCCCTGGGGCCTGGCTCATGTCCCCTTCCCTGTCTTCTGTCCTCCAGAGGCCAGGGCTATCTGTGGCTGTGGAGTCCACAGCTGTGAGGCCAAACAGGTAGCTGAACTTGTCCCGGTGAGGGTAGTTCCTTTCCTGAGCCCATTCCCTGAAGGTGAGAGATTAATGGGGCCCCCCAGGGGCCTTCAGTCTCAGTGTCTCCTGCTGCTCTCCTCAGCCAATGTTCCCAGGAGGTGACAGGAAGGGAGGGGTTTCTGGGACAGGCAGGGAATGCACCAGGCTCTGAGGCCTCCTGGTATGGGAAGATGTCTGGGTTTCCCTAGCAACCGACCCAAGCTTAGACTGTGCCCACCACATGGCCATCCTGGTGGAGGTGCACAGGTCCTCAGGGACCAATAGGAATGACCACAGCACTGGGCAGTGTCACCATCCCCTCCTCTATCTGACTTCCTTCTCTGCCAGCACCCAAAGCTTCTGTCTGTTCTGGGCTGTTTTTCCTCTCCT
Source organism: Ctenomys sociabilis (assembly GCA_004027165.1). NCBI lineage: Eukaryota > Metazoa > Chordata > Mammalia > Rodentia > Ctenomyidae > Ctenomys > Ctenomys sociabilis. Next base: position 3,876 of record PVKA01005552.1, read on the forward strand.
CTGATTGGGGACAGAGCTGCTAAGAAAGCGTTTCTCTGAACACCAGGCTACAAAGACTGAGATCTGACACCACACTTAACTGTTGCCCAGCCTGGAGCCTCCTGGATTCATTTCCTTCCAGTAGCAAGTTTCCAAACCACATGGAGGCTTACATTGACACAGGTTGGTCACTTCCCACTCTACCTCCAAAGTCCAAACAAAGTAGACTGGAATAATTTGTAAACCTGTAAGACCAGCCCTCCGTGAGCTGAGGCAGGAGGATTGCTGAGAGTCCAAGGTCAGACTCTTCTACAGAATGAATTCAAGCTCAGCCTGAACAACAGAAGTTAAATAACATGAAGTACCTCTTTTTCCCTTTCAGAGCCAAAGATTCTGTCAAACACTTCCATGTTGAGTACACCGGATATTCTTTTAAATTTGGCTTTAATGAATACTCATCTCTAAAGGATTTTGTGAAGCATTTTGCAAATGAGCCTTTGATTGGAAGTGAGACAGGTAAGCTGTATAGTCCATTTTCTGCTACTATAACAGTACCTAAGGCTGACTGCCTTATATAAAATAAAATGTTCTTTTTTTTTTTTTTGGTGGAACTGAGGATTGAACTCAGGCCCTTGTGCTTGCCAGGGAAGTGCTTATTCCACTGAGCCATCTCCCCAGGTATACAAAATAAAGATGCCTATTTAGTTCATGGTTCTGAAAGCCCAAGGGCATGGCGCTGACCTTGTTCAGCATCTAGTGATGTCCTGATGGGTCATGGAAGGTGTCACATGGTCAGAGAGAGGGCATTGGAGAGAGTCTCTCAAGCAGCTCTCATGACACAGGAACCAGTGAACCCACGACCCGCACAAATGTGACCTATCTGTGTGCTACTGTATGCCGTAATGTTAAACATTTTTAATTTTTCAAGGGCTCATAGTTAAGCGATTGCCTTGAGTCTCAGAGGAAGTTTTGGACTTGGGCTTTTCAGCAATGCTTTGGCAACTCTCATTTTGCACTGTGAGATGACTGTAAGTCTTTTTTGGGCCAGGATATTATGGACTAGAGCCCGCTGTCTCCGTGAAAGCCTCATCTGTTTAGAAGTGGGGCTTCATGGAGGTGATCTGTGGCAGACTATCCATCAGTGGCTGAGCTCAGAGATGAACATGCTGTTAGGAAGCGGGCCTGCTTGGAAGGGGAGGACTCTGGGGACAGGGCCTGGGAGCATCTACCTCCCACTGGGTCCTCCCTTCTCTCCACTTCCTGGCTGCCAGGACATGAGCAGCCTTCACCCACTGGGCCCCTCGGCCATGCCATTTGGTAGAGCTGGCAGATCACGGACTATACAGGTGAGTCCAAATAATCCTGTCCTGCGTGTTGCAAGCGTCAGCTGGTCTGCCCCACTGGCAAGAGAGTGACTGGGACACTGTTCATTGGCCCTCCATCACCACTGGAGATTATCATCGCATACAGAGGAAAGGCTTTGGGGGCTGAAGGTTTGAGAGGCTCTGGTCCCTGGTCTTTGGCCACACCACCTCTGGGCTGTGGCAGGAGTATGTGGAGGAGAAGCTGCTTACCTCATGCAGGCAGAAAGCAAGGAGAGGAAGGGAAAACTGGTCCAGAGAATGCTGTGACCTAATTCCCTTTTCTTGTGAATCTCTGAGTCCTAGAGCTTCCCTTGCTACCTAACAAGGACAAGCTTTTAACACACAGGCCTCCGAGAGTCCTAAAACCAAAGTATGGCATATACTGTCCTGGAACTGGAGTTACCCAGGTTATTTGTCTACTTAATGAAAGTAAGGAAAATATTGCTCTGTATCTGTGATATAGAGTAATGACTTCATTGTCCTGAATGTTAACAAAGCTCAATTCATCATAGACTGAGCATGTCCAGGACTTATGCCCAGGGAAACTTGGACCTTATAGTGTGCCTGTTAGCGTGAGCTGGGATTGCTTGTTTCCTCAGCAAATTTTAAGTGGGCCTTCTGCTAATTATGGTGTAGGGGGAAGAGATGCCATCAGCAGCAGCGCCTTTCCTCTCCTCGTGTGACCTGGGTAGACCCCAATAGGAATCACACAGTATCTAGTACAGAGAAAAAGTAAGTGAAAAGCATAGCATGGTTGCTTCGCTTTGTCCCACTAGCACCAGCTTCATAGTATAATACTCTAAATTGTAAAATTAAAGCTAGAATCTTTTCATTTTCAAATGAAAATTCTGTCAGCCCTGAAAATTCCTTCACCACTTAGCCAGAAGTTAGTCTCATAACCAAATGACACAGAGGGATTGATTGGCCTTTGCTGTGTTAGCCATGCGAAGCACTGCAAATCCCCAAGCCATTGCAAAGCTAGCTCCTATTTCTGTCCAGGCTCATGTTGGATTTGTTCAGTTTAGGGTCATTGGAAATGAAGAGAAGATTTCTGAGACCACAGCTTTGCCTTGACCTCCTGGACTCTTGTCCTTCCCCCGCATCTGCAGGCCCTGGTCCAGGGCTGGGCTCTTGCAGTGCTGAATTAGGATTGCCTGATGCCTCAAGGGAGCTCTGGCCCCAAACCCACTACAGTTGTTTTTTGTTTGTTTATTTGTTTTTTGTTTTGTTTTTTTTTTTGACGGGGGGAGAAGGGTCTACAGGGTGTCCAGGGTCTCACTACTAGATCAGACTCATAATGATCCACCTTACAGGTGTGCGCCACCATGCCTCAGTTGCATCCTGGGGCAGCTGGCATGGCAGGCCTGGCCATTGAACTCTTGGCCCCTATGCCTGCTTGCAGGTGCTTTAACCCACTGAGCTATCTGGCCTGCCCTTCCACTGCAGTTCTTTCTATCTTCTCCCCACTTCCCTCTCTGGAGCTCTCTTCCTGGGATTTATTTTTGTTGTTCTTATCAGTCCCAGGCTGGAGCTCCTTGAGGACTAGGAAAGGCACCAGCTGGGCCTGCTGACAGAGTTCAAAGCAGTTGAGACTGAAGTCAGGCCTGTGTGTTCTGGTTGAACCATCCTCACCCGGTCCAGCCCCAGACTGCAGAGTAGTGCCATATGGACATCTCTCGGTGCTACTCACCTTCCCTGAAGATGCCTGCATAGGATTAAAGAAGGCGTCTGATTAGTGCAAGTGGGATTGTGAAGATTATGATGTGGGTTCCAACAGGAAATGCTCCTGAGCCACAGTTTGTCACATGTTACTTCACTGACTATGTATTCCGGAAGAACTCAGCAGGAGGATGGTCTTGCTGCCCTCTGTTTCTGCCTGCTTTTGCTCTCCAGTGATGAGCTCACTGCTCCCTGGACCCAGCTCCAGGCACTGATGCCACCAATCAACTCCTGGGCTTCTGATCGTGTGTTCCTCTTATCTGTCTTAGCCAGATGAAAGCCCCGGGCAGAATGTGTCACAGATCAGTGTTCTGGTCCCTGTAGGAGAGAGGATTACAGGAAACAAGATAATGCACTGGGTCATGGTGGATGTCACGCCAGGCCCTCAGAGTCATTGCTGTAGCCTGCAAGGGATGGTGAATGTTCTCAGAATAGGTCTTTCTAGTTGCTAATTTTAGAATGAGCTCTTGACATTCATTGGCTTGCAGTGACCAGGAGCTCTGGGGAGGAGGATATCCCATGCACCCAAGATGAACACAGGACCTTCTTGTGGTTCATGTTTAATCAAACCACCAGGGAAAGTCTGGCATGCCCCATGAGGAGGGTCTGCCTCAGCCTCCTGCCAGACTACCAGAGTGAGAAGGACTTACCCTGGATGTCACTCTGACCAGCTGGGACCAGGCCAGGCCTCACCATGAAGCCACAGTGAGGATGGCTGTATAACCAAAGCCTCACTCCTTTGTCTAACAGTTGTAGATTCTCTTACCCATATTGTTTTAGTAAGTTCTTCTCAGTAATGAAAAAAAAAAAACAACTGACACTCAAAGTTAAAAGAAGAAAGGTTTATATAGCTCACAGTTTGTAGAGGTTTCCATCCATAACTGACTGGCCCCAAGGCAGGTGGCAAGCAGAGAACTGTTTATGACAGTGAAAGATCCCACAGCAAGCAAGGGACAAGACAAGTCTCCCCTTCTCCATTATACTGTATGCAGGCTACCCTCCCTAGAGTGGGTAAAATACACACACCCATAATCCTAGCCAGAACTGTACCAAACCAAGCAGCAGACTGATGTACTAATCACACACCCTTTATCCCAGTATCACACACTCTAGATCCAGCCACCTCTGAAGAGTCCCCGTCCACGACTGCGAGAGGCTTTTTGGGAACATCTAGATGTGAGCTGTAACAAGTATCATATCATGAAACCATAATATTTATGGTGAATCATAGAAAAATATTTGCTCTTGAGATGGTGAAAGTAAGCCAGGTATGGTGGCGTGTGCATGAAAACCTCAGCACTCCAGAGGCTGAGGCAGGAGGATTGCTGAGAGATCAAGGCTAGCCTGAACTACATAGCAAAATCCTGTTTCAAAATACTGTTAAAACAAGCATTGTCTTCTATTTACATTTCAATACTAGGTTATGTAAAACTGTCCTGTGCAACACATCCCAGGGTATGGTGACTGCAGGGAAGCCATGTCTGCATCCAGTATGTGTGTTTGCCCTTGGTGGCAGCAGCCTCTCAGGTCTGAAGGTCCTATACAAACAACACCCTCATAAATGCCAAATTTCCACTTCTGTTTTTGTTTTGACATGGGGATTCCCAATTTTTCAGGGTGACTACAGTTATTACTATTTTCCTTTGTGATACCAGCCATGTTACTCAGGTGGCATTTTAAAATGAGTCAAATCCACCTTAATTTAAGAACTGTGCGATACTTCTGCAAGGTGACCACTAAGAACGCTGCCAAGCCACAGCCAGGAATCACTTCTGCAGTTCGTGTGTGGTGAAGGTGGAGGCTCCAATTTGCAGCTGAGATGTGTTTGAAAAGGAAACACAGACAAGTGAGGGCCTGGAGCAGCCACTGTGGGTGTTGACTGAGTTCTAGGCCACCATCTGATGTCCTTACAGATACCATATCACCCCCCTCAGATGCCTAAGATGCTGTGTGTAGTCTCCCTTCCCACGAAGAAATAGGGAGCCAGAGGTTTAAGTTACTTCCCCAGGCTGCACACCTGGACCCCGGGGTGAGCCCCTCCTGTCACTCATATCCAGGCTGCCGTGGCCACACAGGGCTGTCATGGAGCCATGGGGCCTCTGAAGATTTGTCTGAGTGGAATCCTGCCATAGTGACAGCTTGTGGTTCACTGTGGAGCACAGGCCAGGCCCCATCCCACCCTTGTCTTCTACACAGAAGAGGGGCTCGGAGTGTGTCCCTCTATTGTCACTTTTCTGACAAATCACAGAATTACCTCAGAGAACGCACCCTAGAAGACATCAGCCATCAAAATATGCAGGCCCAAAGTGTGCTGTCCAGGGGGCCCAGGGGCCTCAGAGCCCGGATAGTGGCTGAAGGGAGGTGGAATGGAGTCTAGGGCTGAGCGTGCACCAGGCGTGTGGGAGAATGGCTCCAGAGCCAGAAGCATGTGTGCAGAAGAAGAGGGGGCTGCAGAGCTGGGCTCCCTGGTGTTACTTCCCCCTGGCTTGGGTCAGCAGATTTAACCAGTTCCGCAGGTCAGTAGAACTGGGGGTAGCTGGGCCATTGTAATTCTCCTTCGCAGTGGAAGAAACAAGCCTGGTGAGAAAAGCAAGAGCAAAGCCTCACATTTCCTGAAAGGTCCACATCTGCAGACCCAGTTTGTGGTGTGTGTGTGTGTGTGTGTGTGTGTGTGTGTGTGTGTGTGTGTGTTCTTTCACCCACAGAGACTGCAGCAAGAAGCTCTTATGTTCTCAGACCTCAGGCAGTCTACAGCATACTGGGGGGTGGGATATCAAGGATGACTCCAAAGAGAGTGACCTTGTCATGGAAGAGGTCTAAGGAAAGTCCTCCAGAGAGGACACAGTGACCTCTGTGTGTCCTGGGCCGGGTTCCTGACTCTGCCTCAGTGAGAGCACAAACAATTTTATTAAGCAGAATGAAAGAAAGCGTCTGGCCCTGTGTCTCTGGAGTATACATATGGTCTTGGGGTGTCCATGATGTAGATTGGGGTATGTACATGGTCACTGGTACCCTAAGATGGGATTTGTGTTGTTATTTGTCATTTGCTTGGTGTCTGTTTCCTGAGGTCAGTTGCTCATCGTGGGCTCACCCAGGGCCAGGCATGGCCAGCACAGATGAAATGCCAGCCTGTGCTTGAACTTCACAGCATGGTTCCAATAGTCCCATCTCCTTTTTCTTTTCTTTTTTTTTTTTTTTTTTTTTTTTTTTTTTTTGTCTTTTTGAGACAAGGTCTCACTATGCGGTTCAGGCTGGCTTTAAGCTCACTTTGTAGCTCAGGCTGGTCTCGAACTCACAACAATCCTCCTGCCTCAGCCTCCCGAGTGCTGGGATTACAGGCATGCGCCACCACACCCGGCCCAACTCCCATCTCCTTAAGGATGGAAGACCCTGCCATTCATGAATTTGTAGGTCTGAATTAAGCACAGCCCAAATGTGTGGGCTTGGGGACACATTCAAGCTTCTTGAGGATTTAGGAGGAGCACGGGGAGAAGAAATGGGCCTGGGTGGAAGGAGCTCCGGTGACACTGATTCTGGAAGCCATCATGATCTTGAGATAACAGTGTAAAATCCCAGCTCCTCATCTCCTGGCTGCCCGTCATTTCCTCCCTGTCTTCAGCCCAGCTGGACATTAGAGCTGTCTCCCGCCTGGCTGCTGCTGCTCTCTCCTTGGGCAGGCTGCAGTGACAGAGCACACTCGGCTGCACTGTGAGACTCGGCTTCCCCCAAGAGGCTGGAGACTGAATACTGGAACTCCAGGGGAGTGGGTGGGACTTGGGGTCCATCTGCTGAGCTGCTGGCAGCAGGAGGAGGCAAAGATGGATGTTCTCAGTGGCCCCTCGAGAAAGCTGCTTCCTAGGTCAGAAGAAGACAGAACTAGCAGGGCAGCTGCAGGCTCATGTTCCGAGTCTGAGGATAGCAACAAGACATGGACAGTGCTGTCTCCACCTGAACACCTCGGAAAGCTGTGATGCAGAGTGGAAGCAGCACTGTGTGGCCCCGGCACCTTCCAATGCTCCTGGGGCAGAGGGCCAGCGCCAACTGTAGGCCTCCAGGAGGAGTTCAGCAGAGTCCCCCACTGGGATCCACATGCACCCCACTCTCAGCCTCCAAAGAGACTTGCTTTGTCCCTCTGTGGTTCCAGCCAAAGGCCCTGGTGTCCTCAGTGTCATGGTGTATGGAGTCTTAAACATCCATCCAGCTGCAGCCAGCCCCAGACTGGCTCTTCTTGAAAAAGTGAGCCACTGGGGAGTGGAGATAAAACCAAAGCTTTAAGCAGAAGCAGGAAGCATTGCCACCTTCATGCAACTCGGAAGCTGAACTGAAACTCACAAGCAGCTCAATTTCCGAGCCCGCAGAGCTGACCCCCACCCTCCTCTTCCCCTCCCATCCCTACTTCCTCTCAGCATTCAGATCCAGAATTCCTCTCTGAAGGCTGAAGTGCCATCTTAGCCCCAGGTGGGAATTATGAGTCTGCAGTTGCTGCATTACAGATGTTTCTTTTGATTATAGAAACTGACTCTGGCTCACTGAATTAAATACATAAATGTGCACACAGGAAGTGGAATTTAGAAAGATATGAATATGTTCTCCTAGAACTTAAGGGCTCTCAAGCAACCCAGTGAAGAAGATAAAGGAGCAGCTCGGTAACCAGGGAACTCTGGGGATTCCAGTGCATAAAAACGTCCACCTTGGTCCACTTCTGCTTACCTCAATATGTTCCTCCCCAGAGCATTTCAAAGGCAAGAATGACTGTCCACTCCAGCAGTGCATACATGTGAGTTGGTAGTCTTTTCTCCACAGAAGTAGCCATAAGCAGGCAGTTAAGGAACCAGCATGAGGCCTATGGCTGCAGTGTCTGGGGACAGGTGTGTTTCAGAGGTCACCAACAGGTCACCATGCTTACCTCAAAATGGGTTACCTCTTGGGGTTGAGGACATGGTAGAGACCTGGGGCCTCAGCTCCATCCTGTGTCCTGGGCTGGGACTGTGTCTCCTGAAAGGTGGTCACAGTCACCTGGCAACTGTGCCAATTTGCTTTACTTCAAGGCACCAGATGCCTTCCCCTGGGCATTCCTCCTTTATAGGTTGCTTCCATTTCCTTCACCCCATCATTCTGGCCTCCTGCCTAGCTTGGCAGCTTAAGTGATCAAACCCGCAGTCAACTCTGGTTTCCCAGCCTAACTTGGATTACACTAAAGAAGTTTCAGGTTGAATCTAGATTCCCCCTTCTGACTTGAAGAGTCAGGCCTGAGGTCACCCTGTCCCCTGCCCATGCCCCAGACAGCACCGGTGGCTGTGTCAGGGAGGCTGAGCTGGACTTCAACAGCTATAGAATTTATTAATTTATTCATTCCTCCTTAGGCCTTCATCTACCAGAGGTTCTCAGGCCTGGGGAGGTAAATGAAGATAAAGCTGACCCCAGGCCTGCTCAGAAGAGGCTCAGACCTCTGAAAGGGAAGCATGGTGACCTGCTGGTGACCTCTGCCACACACCCATCCCCAGAGGTCCCCAGAGACTGCAGCCATGGGCCTCAAACAAATCCACTCAGCTCTCTAGGGACCTGTGGATGTTACACAGCAAAAGGGCGTTAGGCTTGCAGATGGAAAGAAGGCTGGGGTCTGGGCCTTGGGGATGACATTGACACATGCTCCAGCCAGAGCCATGGTAGGCACAGGGTTCCTGGGGTGACAGTCAAAGTAAAGGGGGAGAACCGGAGGGAATCCCCAGCAAGGGCTTCAAGGGTGGGAGGAAAGTGCCATGTGCCCAAGCATTCGCAGGCTGCCTCTCCAGGACATGCAGGGAGCAGCTCTGCTCACACCTAGTTAGATGAGGGTGGCCCAAGCTCCATCTGGGGCTACATGACGCCACCACAGAGTTGTCCTGAGCCATCAGCTCTGCAGCCAGTTGCCCAGAGTGGCAGGAATGCTGGCAGGACTGTAATGCCAGCTGGTCCGTCCCAGAGCCATCTGAAATGTTAGATTCATGGTATATCAGGGAATACCAGGAGCACTCAGCACTGACTGGAGAGAAGGCCTGACATTGGAAGCTTCCTTGACTTGCGGGCTGCTCCTCTCAGTCAGATCTGTCATTGCTGCTGGCAAAGTAACACCAGGCCTGTTCCCAGAAGAATATGGCTCCTGGGTCTATTGTAACTCAGAATTTCAGTCCATGTCTTCAGTGGAACAGCCATTGGGATTTGAAAATGCTCTGTTCCAAGAGGAAATCCTACTTCCTGTTTATCTCCTCTCCATACACTACCTCCTTGCGGCATCAGGCCCCCTGAGTCTTTGGGGAGCCACAGCCATCCACCAAGCCCTGTGCTCTGTCAGTTTGTGAGGGATCTGTCCAAAGCCACTGTGTTTTGGGCTGGACAGCAAGCAACACCCAGTAGGACTCAGCAACTGCCATGGCCACAGACCCTGCTGGCCCCTACACTTGTTGGAGGTCACTCCTGATCACAGGGTTTGGCCGGTAGCAACCTGCTTCAAGCTCACAGCCATGACCTGGGCCCTGCACAGCACCCTGTGGAGAGCATTTTGTGCAGCTATTTGCTGTTAGCACAAGGCCGTCAGGGACAGAATGTATCTGTTTCTTAGGACACTTCAAGCTGCCTTTCTCAGGCCACTCCCTGTGAGGTTCTCTTGGGCCTCACTCCACCATTTTCCTCACAGCTGAACTCTCCTTGACACAGTTCTGGTTCCTGACCTAGGCAGTACAGTCTGGGAGGGCAGGTTGCTTCCATTTGCTGCTTTTCTTGCCCAATGGAGTACTGGCAGAACCCTGGAGTATATGCTGACTGACTGACTGACTGACTGACTGACTGACTGACTGACTGACTGACTGACTGAGTTCTTACTTTTCTGCCACATCTAATGTAGGCCTGGACCTGCTGTAGTAAACATCCTCATGAAATAAAAGGCAGGAACTGTATCAAAGAGGAAAACCCCTTGTACTTTCTCTTCTTGTAGGCAGAGTTTCTAGTTTCTGATTCACTGATGGAGGGGAGGAGCTCCTTCTGGAGATGGAAGTAGAGATGGAGGTTGTGGTGAGAAACTCAGCCTTGCACTCTGGGCTCAGGAGGGACAGCAAAACCTTTTGTTTCCTGGGGTGTGCGGGCAGAGTATAGGTGAGCCCCATGGGGTGTGAGCCCTGTGGGGCTTCGGCTTGCTTTCCAGCCCAAGGAAGGAGCACAGGGCCTGAATCCTCCAACCTAACTGCTTCTCCAGGTCTTCATCCAGTGAATTTGCCAAGCCCACTGGAAACCTGCCAGCCATGGTGTGAGGTACAACCAGGCTATCTCTGGGTCAGGTGTCCCCAGGTGTCCCTGCCCTGGTCCTGCCCTCGGCTGTATTCTCTTGATGATGGTGGATCTCACACCAGCTCAAGTGCAAAACCTGAAGACTTATCATTGTCCCAGTGTCTTGCTGACCTTCTACCCTGTAGATGCTGAACACAAAGGAGTAAGTGCAGAGCCAAGAGCCTACAGGGCTGCCCTCCCCTTCAGGGCACTGACAGTGCTCTCTGTCTTCATGCAGGCACCCTGATCGTGCTCCGACACCCCTACCCCAAGGATGTGGAGGAGCCAGCCATCTACGAGTCTGTCCGGGTCCACACAGCGATGCAGACAGGGAGGACAGAGAGAGACCTCATGCCTGCCGCACCTTCTGTAAGTGACCGGCTCTGGTCAGAGGCTCTGTCTCTCTTCAAGCACAGGGAAAGTTACAGTACATTTGTGTGCAGAATTCTAGCTTAGAACACAAAACCTGGAAAAGACACAGTGCTGAAGGCTGCAGCTCAGGTCATCTGTTCTGTGGTAAATCAGAAAGACATGGACCTTGGGCACACACACACGCACACACACACACACACACACACACACACACACATTGGCCTTCTGGGTAGGATCATCAACACTTGAGAGCTGGCATGTCAACTCCATTTCAAGATGGCCTGGGAGCAACGTTTGAGCGGAGATTCCTAAAGGATGAGGTGGCCAGGGCTGCAGACAGCGACGGTGCCCCAGGCTCCTAAGTGTTTGGGGATCAACAGGGAGGCCTGTGTGCATGGAGTGGTCAGGACAGTGCGGCGGAGCTGTGAGGGCCAGGCTGGGGAAGTGGGTCCCAGAGCAGCATGCACAAGCGTCTGGCCATCACTGTGCTTAGGGACACTGTTGTTTTGGTGCCAAGAACAAAGCCGGTTCGTCAGGGGCCTCACCCACAGCAGCCTGTCTGCTCACCAGCCAGGGCACTTCTGGTCAGGGACAGCACAGCTTGTTGTGGAGGAGGGAGCAGACTTCAGAATGGTGGTGCTGGGCCAGGTTCCCAAACGGTGTTCTGGCTCCAGAGGGCAACAGTGAAGGGGCTATGTTGGAGGAGAGGCATCCAAAATTCGAGAACCCTAACCTTTTGGGGATTGAACCCAGAGCCTTTACACTGAGCTACACAGCCCATTTTTTTTGATATTTTATTTTGTGGCAAGGTCTTGCTAAGTTACTAAATTGCCTGGGCCAGCCTTGAACTTGCACTCTTCCTGACCCAGCCTCCCTTAGTGTTGGGGCTACAGGAATGTGTACTATGCTCACTAACCCCAATCTCCTATAGTGGATGCTAAGCAGCTCTGTGCTCTGGTCTGGAGGAAGATGTCAGTCATATCTTCCATGGTTGTTGCTGTGCACACAAGCTTTAAAAGTTAGTGTGTAACAATGGGCATCAGTGCCTCATGCTGAGGCCCAGAAACACAGGAGTGTGAAGTGTCCCAATAGCAGACAGGTGTAGCAGCTAAGCATTATGTAGCACATGGCAGTCTTGGCTGCATGAGGAGCCAGGCCACATGGCCCAGGGTCCACAGGCATGAATGGGGGCCCAGGGCAGGGCCAGAGTCTGAGTGCTCCTCATGACACACCATCCATGGACAGGACAGAGAATGGGGTATAGTACCACAGGCCCAGCCTGGACTCCTCTCTTCCCATGCCTTCTCCAGCCCTGCTGGAGGAGAGGAATCTATGTTTCTGTTCTGTTTTTGTTTTTGTTTTGAGGCAGGGCCTCACTATGCAGTTCAAGTTGGCCTTGAACTTACTTTGTAGCCCAGGCTGGCCTCAAACTTGAAGGGGTCCTCCTGTCTCAGCCTCCAGAGTGCTGGGATTATAGGTGTGCATCAACACGCCCAGCTTCATTTCTTTTCTTGTTTCTGGTTTCATGTTTGGTCCAGGTTCTTTGCTCTCTGGATAATCGTGTGTGTGGATCTCCATGTGAGCACTGCTCTCCTTGGTTCAGATGGCTCCTGGGAAGCTCCCGACTTTGCCCCAATTCACTGGCCCTGGCTCAGGCAGCCCCAGCTCTTTGACCCTTGTTCTGGCCCAGCCAAGAGCATCTCACAGAGATCTCCTAGCATCCCTGGGAACTAAGATGTCCAGCCGCTGTGTGGTCATTCACACTTAGGGACATGTGGAGAAGGAGAGGGAAGAAGGGAGTGACAGCAAGCAAACTGTTTCCTTGCAAACATTTGGAAATGCTCACTTGAGGGCTCCAGCGTTAGTCACAGTATGAAGATTTCCATCTCAAGGCTTTTAGCACAGGGCCTGTGATCCAGGCACTGCAGTGTACAATGCTGAATTAATAAAAAGGTGACTGTACACACTTTACACAAAGAAGAAGGTCCTAGAGTACAAAAATGATGTCTATGTTGATGTGGGTGAGAAACTACAAGTAGGTTTTAAAAGCATGCTTGAGCTTTAAATACTGTGTTTTTTGTACCAGGAATCAAACTGAAGACCTTGTACTTCCTAGGCATGTGGTATGTAGCTAAGCTATCACCTCAGCCCTTAAGCTTTAAATGTTGAAGAAGACCTCCTCACTGCTGGGCCATGAGTGGGATGGGACCCAAAGTGGCTTCAGGGGCAGCTGGGGTCAGAAGCAGCTAAAAGGTAGGGAAGGAAGGGCAGGACTAGCCTTCATCAGGGTACATCTCAGAGGCAGAAGAAAGGAGCTACAGGGCTAGGTGTGATCACAAGAGAAAGAGAAGCAGCAGCAGGTACAGAGTCCACCAAGAGCCCAAGGCTGCAGGAGGGGCCCAGACAGGAGAACAGACATGCATTTGAACATGTCAAATGGGAACAACCAAGCAATTACACTGGAGGAGGTTCAGTGCAGTCATCTATTTCAAATTCCAACACAGAAGTCATTGGAAATGTGAGCTTTCTTAACTTCCCTTCTATGGCCTTTGACAATTCTGTTCTAAAACTGTTTGTGTTCTAAAGCCAGTTCTCTTCTAACACCATCTTCCCTCTCCAGCTGTGATCTCTGACACATGCTCAGTTTCTGTTCTCCCACTGCCCTGGGGGCATTTCTCAAAGTTTTGTCTTTGAAGCACCCTGCATTTCCTCATCATTCCTCACATACTCCTATTTGTGTAGTACACATCAAGCTTCCACCACAGACACAGGGCATGTACTCTGTGTTGTGCTTGTGATGGGTTCATTAATGATGCACAGTGAACATTATCCGTGTTGTTACATAGTTCTCTAAAATGCCATTAAGCAAATTTCCAAATAGTCCATTATTTGGACATATCAACTTATTTACAAAACCCTCAATTATATTTTTACATTCTATTTTTATCATTTAAAATTTTAAATTTATAGAATAATTGGAGGGACAGCACAAAAAACCTTGCTTTTCCTGAGCCACCTGAGAGCAGCCAGACTCCTGCTGTGCTTGCTCAGCCACTTCAATCTGTTTTCGCTAAACCAGAACATTTTCCAGACAGCCACACTGTGCTCAGCTGGGAATTATCCCTGAGCCATACGCACCTTCTCACTGATCCTTCATGGTTCGCCAGTGTCCCCAAGACATCCTTGTTCGAGAAACAGAAAGCATGCTCCCCTCCACAGCTCAGCTTCCCGGCTTCCAGGGCTGGCTCTAGGACGCCTGCTGGGAATTCCACCTTAGTCTCTCCTGACCCTGAGACTCTGGCCCTTCCTCAGGTCCAAGGTGGTTATCAAGTAGCCTTTCCTTGGCTTTGGCTCATCCACCAGCAGGCCCCAGCAGACCTCGTGCCCAGTCTTGGTCTAGCAGCAGTTTGTCCTGGTGTGGCATCTTCAGTGTCAGACTTTCGCACTGTGGGTCTCATGCCACAGAGCCACTTAATAAGTGCATGATGCTCTGGTTTAGGGAGCTACTGGAGACTTTGTAAGTGTCCTGCTTCTTATGGAGCTGAGCCCACCAGTGCTGGTGTTGATGGTGGCCTCTTCACTATTTCAATTCTTATCACGATTGTTGCAAAATGGCCTCTGACTCTCCTGTCCTTCTATGTGTACTTGTTGTCATCTAAGTACAGAAAGCGTTTTATCATCAACACAGAGCCACTCTCCTGTCTTTGTATCCATGTGTTGCAATCATGACTGTCATTACTTACTTTGATTCTTCAACTTTCACAGCCTTGATCTTTCAAGGTGGCTTCTCTGTCCCTGCTGGCTCTGAATGTTTTCATGACGTCTGTACTTTCTGATAGAACAAGATATCCTGTGCTTCCTGTTGTTTTCCTATGACCAATTCTGAAATCCTTTATTTCTCTAATAAATCTTTCTTTTTTTCCTGCAAAGTTGCACTTTGGACCTGAGCACTGTACACTTACTTCTATTGGGAATTCACTGTCCCACCCAACTGAGTTGGGGCAAATATCCATGCAGACACATAAGGGCCCATGCATATGCCTATGTTATGTCTACCTGTCTGTCTGTCTGTCTGCCTGCCTGCCTGTATGTCTGTCTGTCTATCTGTTCATCTTTGAGTCTATCACCTCATATACCTATCTGCCCATACCTCCTTGGTTTACACCAACACCCCCATCCGAATTGAGTGTCACAGGCTCATTCTGATGTTCCCTTTCCATTTCTTGGAGGCTCATGCCCATCGAACACACATGGGCCCCCACATCATGTGTGTTCCTGGACCGACTGAATGGGAGTGGTCTCCAACCATTGCTCCTGCTGCATACCCCTCCCTGATGCCTGATGCCTGGCCTGGTCCACATCAACCCTAGGCCCTGCCACCCCACCACTCTGCCCTTATCAGAGCCACTTCCCACCCCATCCTTGCCACCATCCTGCTGCCACCATCCCTGCTGCTGTCACCAGTGTCATCCATGGGGATGACCCCTCACACTAACACCCTCCTCACTTTCCTTACCTAGCAGCTTTCAGCCATGGCAAAGGCAAATGCAGCCAGGAAACCTGTCTCCAACTGGGCTCTTACCAATGTCTTTCCTATTACTGATCACACAGTTTTTAGGAGGTGAATTTCAGGGCTGGGGCTATAGCTCAGTGGCACAGTGCCTGCCTGGCAAGCATGAGGTTATGGTTCAATTCCCAGGATCAAAACAAAAAAAGGAAGAAGAAAAAGAATCTTTATCTAATTATTTCATTTCTTACATCCTGAGGTCCTGGATAAAATGAGTATTCTCCACTTCTCCCTCTCATAACCTTCTAGGAATCAGAACCATACAAAATCCTTAACCCTAGCCTGCAGTGCCTTGCTGGATGGGAGTCAGAGATTTTCCTCAACTTGATCTCAGTGAATAATTTTACCAGGGCTTTTTATATTATAAATTGCTCTGAATTATTATGTCTCTATAGACATTAACCTCAGCAATCCAAAGTGATAATTTTGCCATTGTCATTATTTGATACCTAAACCCAACTCTTCAGCATCAGAATCAGCAAAGTTGATTTGTGATATTGGTCACCAGCTTAATCTCATTGCAAAGAGCCCATGGGAGGCTCCCAACACTTATGGCCCAAGTTCTGTGTAGACGGCTATACCACTTCCTGCTCAGATTCTCCATGTGGTGGTACTAGTTCCTCTTTTTACCGGTAGGGAGCATTCACCTCAGGAAGAAACACTCTGGAAACTTCCATAACAAGAACCCTGATGTCACCCAAGCCATTACCCATTGGAAATGGCTCTTATTCATTTTGTCTTACCAATGTAAGGCATATCAGGAGATCACATCAGAATAAAACATCCTACCTGGAACTTGGCCTCTTCAGAAATGGATGAGATTGTCCACCTCCTTGTCACATGCCACTGTCTTCTCACTCAGCCTCCACCCTCCTTGTATCTGTGGGTCTTGCTGCTATGACTGTTTAGAGAAGCTGGTCATTGCTTTTAAGTCCCCTTGGCTCCAGGAGATGGGGGATACTCTGCATCCCAGGTCTCTGCTCCATGGAACCTGGGTTCTGAGTACAGTGTGTGTGTGAGAAAGGACAGGAGCTGCTCCTTCTGAGGACTCTTTGCAGACATGCAGAGCAGACTATGTTGTCCAGTGCAGCTCTGGGATGCACTCGCCCCATGATGGCATCCTTTCCCTTCCCTGAATCCAGCTTTCCAAGCACAGCACACCCTGGCATCTGCTGGGGATAAGTCTGAGGCTCCAACAGTACCAGTCCTCAGAGGCCTGGGTCCCTGTGCACAAGGGCACAGCCTGTGCAGCCTCCTTCTCTAGGGAGCATACAACACTCAGAATCTGTCAGGGAGGTGTAACTCTTGACTAGGTTGCATTGTTTAAGGTGCAATGTCAAGAACACATCCACATATTTTCAGAATGGCTTTACCCAAATACCCTCTATCCATGGCATGTTGGGTCCAGGACAAAAGTCTGTGGATGGGTGGCTGAGATGTGCTGGCTTGGACATGTGTGTGTGACATGGCTGTACCTGTCCAGCTACCACTCACACACAGCGCTTACACAAACACAGACTTAGCAGCAGGGAGGTGGGGGGCATGGTCCGCTGTTCACAGCCTGCTTGCTGTTGTCATCAGGAAGCACTTTCTGTCATGGCCACTGGTGCAGCAGTGCACATATGGCCAGGGCCAGGTGAAGAACAGAGCAAGCCCAGGAATGTTGAGGGCCCCTTTTTTTTCCTCTTTAAAGTAGAATGAGAATGGCCAGGCAGATGTTGTTCTATGACTGTACCAGACTCACAGGGCTTCTTTTTCTTGCAGCTGGGCACCAAAGAGGGGTACCTCATGAAGCAAGGCGGCCTGGTCAAGGTGAGCGCACACTGGGTTCTCCAGTAGGCGGTGTGTTTGTTATAGGTGCTGCGTTCAACTCATTTTGACCCACTTATAAAATGCATCTATTTCAAGAGTCGCTTTTGTGATGCTTCATCTGCACCCAGGAAAGCAGTGTCACTGAGTCTTGGGCAGAGCTCTGAAGGCACTGGCAACAGTAAGACCACTTGTGCAGTTAGGGAAGGCTGAAGCTGAGGCTGAGAGTCCACGAGAAAGCCTTCTACATAGTCCTTTTTCCCATTTGCATGAAGAGGGCAGGATTGTATAAAAGGTTAACTTACAGGTCAGTCAGGAATATCCCTGATGCTGATAAGATGAAGCTGTGCTATCCCAAGGAAAGCAGACTGTGGCATTCTGGGAGCCCAGGGTGTACAGACCCTTGGCCCCAACTGTCCCTGGAGCTCTTGCTCCATCTCCAAGGCTATGGACACCTCCCGGCTGTCCAGGGCTTGCTATGCCAGGACCATCCTTCCCATTATCCTTGCCCCCACCTTGCCAGGTGCTCCTGGGGGCAGGGAACACTCACTTTCACAATGGGTTTGACCTCAAAACCCTGTCACTCCTTGTACCTAACAAACTGCCCCAAATCAGGCTTTGCTAGCGCCAAGAAGATGGCCATAGTAACTTGGTTTATGGCGTACCCCAGGGGGTCTGCGTTAGAGGACAATGAGGTTGGACTTATTCGTAAGACAGAAGTAATATTTGGTATTGTTATGTGAGGACTGGCTATAACATATATATATATATATGTGAACTATAAATGTACTTCCTGGAATGTATATAAATAAATACAAATATAAAAATGTATTTCCAAGTAGTTTGTAGTTTAAAAAAAAAGTAGTTTGTAGTTCCCAGGAGGTGCTCAGAAGTGACATCTGTTTTTATTATAAAGCTAACTAACACAGTAGAAATCATAGTAATTTGTTATAAATCATCAGGAAGGTTCATAATAAATTGTATCTTTTTATTTGTTTAAATGAGCTAATTAACAGTATTTCTGCCACCATTACAAACTTAATGTATGAAGCCATTTTAATTTTTGCAGCTATTTTGAAATTTGAAAAAAGTATTTTCTAACTTATTTTATCTCTAATCTTTTATACACTTTCCAAACAAAAGTAAATCCCCTAGTTCAATACTGTGTTCTTGTATTGAAACCTGTGTGTTGTGATTGTTTTTTCTTCAGACCTGGAAAACAAGATGGTTTACTCTGCACAGAAATGAACTGAAATACTTCAAAGACCAGATGGTGAGGAACATGATCCTGCATTTTCACCTTAAAATGCTCTCTTTAGATGAAAGGAACATCTGGGGTTTTGTTTTTTTTTTGTTTGTTTGTTTTTAAAGTATTTGTTAGCCTGTGTTCGCATAGCACTCCATCCTCATGGGGAGTTGGTACACACACAGAAGCATCTCAGGTCTTCCACATCCCTGTGTTCCTCCATCCCTTCCCCCATGGCTCAGTCCCCTTCCCATTTGCAAAAGACCTGTCTCCCTGTTTCCTATTATCTATGTTTTATTTCCTCTTTATTTCTACTTTGAGTATATCGTATAAGAGAAGCCATGCAATGCCTAACCTTCTGCGTCTGACTTATTTCCCCTAACACTGTGGGCTCAAGCTGCATCTGTTTTCCTACAAATACCTCAAGTTTATCATTATTTATGGCAGAGTAGTGCTCCGCTGTGTATACAAATCACATGGTCTTTATCTGTTCATTGGTTGATGGACATGCAGGCCACTGAGGACCATCTGCCTTTAAAATTGGATTTTCCTTCTGTCCACTTGAAACAATACATCACTGGAGATGGGAATTTCTAATACCCAATATGAGTGGAGCTCTTTCTAAGCTGAGTTAGGTATCCCTGATGCTGCCTGGTGGGCTGACTAAATTGTACCTTTCCAGGACAACTAATTCCTTCTGCTTAGGGGGTGAATTTTCTTTGGCCACGATGTAATAACTAGCTTTCTGAAACAATTTTCCCCTTTCTTAAAAATATGTTTGTTTCTTACGCCTATTTCATTATGCCAACTTACAGTATTTCATTTATCATTTTTCTTTATATAAACTCTCTGAGGAAGTCAAAGGTGAGGAGGTAAAAGAAAAGGACGCTTCCCCATGTGCCAAGTCCACCTCTATCAATGTGCCTGCCCTGGTGAAGCAATGCCCCAGTGCTCAGTATCCTCAGAGGCTGGTTCGCACAGTGCTACTATGACCTCCCTTTCTAAACTTCACCATGCCCAGGCCTCCGAGAGACAGAAGACTGACAGTTCCATATAGTGAAAGACTTGTCTAGGGCATAGGTAACAGATTTTGGTGTTACTTTTTAGGATGACGTAGGCTGCTTTTTTCCCCCTTTCAGTCACCAGAACCAATTCGGATCCTAGACCTCACAGAATGTTCTGCTGTACAATTTGATTATTCACAGGAAAGGGTAAACTGCTTTTGGTAAGTTGACTTTATAAAAGAAATGTCTTTTCTTTTCATTGTGGTACCAGGGATTGAACTTGGGAACTTGCACCTGGGAGGCAGGCACTTATGCCACTGAGCTATTTCCCAGCCCAAGAGATATTTTTAAAAATCTTGCCATATACATATTTTTTGGCTCAGGCTAGAGCTACATGTCTTAGTATCTACACAGGCATGAGCTGAGGGGTATAGAATTCCCTGCTGCATGGGGCCAGCATGTAAGCGGTGCCACAGGAAGGCGTGGGGCTGGAGTCAGGCTGTGTGCTGTGCAAGCAGGACTTGCACGCTGCCATTCACAGGGCGCTTTATTTCTCTGAGCCCCTCCCACTTTAGCGCTATTTTTTTTTTTTTTTTACTCCAACCATGGCTGATTTATATTGTTACAATTTCTAACAGATGGCACAGAAGAGTTTTGCTCAACCATTATCAGTACATTATGAAACCTTTCTGACTGGGAAAAGTGAAGTGCTTTGGGAAATCCGTGCTGTATTTCCCATGTTAAGGACAATCAGATGTAGACAAGTTGGAAAACAAATACTCCTCACCTAGGTGCTCCTGCATGTGGCCCTACTTGTTTTGTCTTTATGGCTTTGCCTATTGCTTTTTCACTCAGTGAAAGTGGGCTGCAAACTTGTCTAGCCTTGATCACTCCTAAAGTCAGTATTCGCTGTAGAACCAGGTATCTTTTACTATACCTGAGGAAATCTATATTAGTTCTGCATCAGCCAATACAATATCTTTTTGATACTTGCAGGGAGGGACCTGTGGGTTACAAATGCTCATCTTTCAGGTCAAGGAGCCAGAGCCAGGGGCTCCCCACAGGCTCCCCTCTTCTGGCCAAACAGGTCCGAGTATCTGCTCAGGTCCCAGGTGTCCATAGGCGCGAAGATGTAGAGAAAGTGCCAGCCATGCCTGTTTCTTGTCAGAAAAGCCAACGTTTTCTGCAGCTTCTGGATCTTCCCTGTGTCCTGTTGGCCACACCTGAGTGACAGTTCTGTCCTCAAGAGTGGGGAGGCTTGGATGGTGCCAACGGTTTTAACTACTTCATGGCTCTTGGCTGGGATTCCATTAACAAGAAGAAAGGGATATTTATTAATGGACAGTGAACAGTGTCTCCCAGGAGCTCTGAGCAGCAACTCCTGCAGAGCAGCGGTGCAGGGCAGCCCCCTCCTCACTCCCAACTTGGGCTCCTCACCCTGTGCCTCTCACCTCCTGAGTTCACCTTCCACACATGGGACTTCCACTTGTCTATCCAACGTGACTGGGGCCAACAAATGTGCTGCTTAGGCTTCAGGATAATAGAAAACCTTCTGAACTTTTAGAGTTTTAGTTAAAGGATGATTTTCAGGAAAGCAAAAAGGACTCAGTGTTTTGCATCAGAACTATAAGCATACATGGTTCCCTCACAGCAGTTCAGGTTATTTCTTCAGAGGGGGGAGAATGTTTGTACGCAGATGAATTAGAAATATAGGCAGTCGAGACGGAAGGCAAGGTGACTTTACAACTGGGAAGAGACAGACACTCCCGTATGGACCACACCTCAACATCAAGACAAAAGAGGAAACAAATACAGCTACGTACTTCCTTAGGGAGGGGCATCAGGGATTGATATTTTAAATAGGTATCAATCACCTTGAAAGAGCCCAAATGACTCACTAATGCAACCCCCATGGGAAAGAGACGGGCCCTGTCCTGTATTCATGCCCACTTGCTGGGTGACTCGCTTCCCATTTGGTCCTGGACTTAATCAATTTTACCTAAGCAATGGTGCTTGCAATCCCATTAGTTGACCATAGCTTTGTCCCACCTCTTGTCCACCTAAGTGTGTTCCCATTTTCTCTACCTTAGCCCCATGAGATTTTGCCATGTAAAACT
Source organism: Ctenomys sociabilis (assembly GCA_004027165.1). Classification (NCBI taxonomy): domain Eukaryota; kingdom Metazoa; phylum Chordata; class Mammalia; order Rodentia; family Ctenomyidae; genus Ctenomys; species Ctenomys sociabilis. The sequence goes on from PVKA01005552.1 coordinate 25,352, forward strand.
CCTTGGAAGAGCAGGCTTCTGGGGAACAATCCACTCAGGAAGTCCCTCCTGTCCCTCTCTCAGACAGGAGCTTGCTTTCCCTCAATAAATATATTCTGCTCATAAAAAAAAAGAACTGTAAACAAAGGGAGTATGTTCAGGACAGGAGCTGGTTCTGACCTCATCACTAATGATTTTGACCTGTAATCAGAGAATATGGCACCAAGCACTAAGGAGAACCGTTAATGCCAGTAGGAAAGTTCATTTTCCTTTCCTGGCCAAAAGTGTGCCACATAATAGCTGAGGAGTTTTATTGTTTCAGTTCATGTTTTAACTTCCTGCGTCCACAGACTTGTCTTTGGGGAAGTGAACATGAATGAGTTCTTTCGGAAAACTTTCTTCTCTGTCTTGCGTAGCCTTTGAACCATAGCTAAAGTTCTGAACTGCTTGAGAGCTCAGCTGAATAAACATACACATGTTGTCCTCAGCCTAAGACATATTCTTAAGGGACACAGGATGGTCCTGCATGTGTTATTTTCTTCCTAAAGTTTCATTAGAGAATATAAACCTTGCTTATGGTAACATGAGCTTATGATTACCTAGGTGTTACTACAGTTTTCTGTGTATGCCAGTTCTTCAAGTTTCTACTTACCCAGAGGCTTTTAAATGTTTCTTCTTTGGGACACTCCAGCTAGTGTTCCATTCATCTGGAGCAGCTTACCTTCTTTCTCTTCTCTTGGCAGCTTAGTATTTCCATTCAGGACATTTTATCTCTGTGCGAAGACAGGAGTAGAAGCTGATGAATGGATCAAGATATTGCGATGGAAACTGGTGAGTTGTAAAATGTCTGATCTCGAGAAATAACATACTGATAATCTCAGACATATTTCTGAGAAATTAAACCACCTCCATGAATCACGGGCATGGGGAATAGTTTGTTCATTCTTTTGGGACATGAAGAGAGTTGAAAGACGGGGCGGCTGGGTGCTCAGATCCCAGCCTCTGGTCCGAGTACCTGCTAGTTCCTTGAAGGTGTACAGGTTGGTTCAGATAGTCTGCAGTGGGCACTGGAGCCAGAAATTGACACAGGTGAAGACAGATGGATTTCTTCAGTTGAAAGCCTTCGAACTGTCAGAGAAGAATGTTTGCCAGGAGGACTTGGCTTAGTTTCCAGAGCAAGCAGCACTTTGCATGGCTCAAAGGCCCTGGTGATTGATTTGCTGTGCTTTCTGTAATACTCCAGGAAGAACACAGAGCATTCACATCTCTACCATCTCAACCATTGTATGTTTGAAAGTTAGTGAGTTCCTAGCAAGGAATTTGCCCCTAAGAGTTATTAAAATCTATATACCATATAAACCATATATAGCATATATTAGTTGTTTTCTATTGCTATGACAAAATACCTGATGCAGGCTGCTCAGGAAACAAAGAAGTTTATCTAGCTCCTGTGATGGGAGGTTCAATTGCATGGCAGCATTAGCCTAGCTCCAGTGAGGACCCCATGGTAGGAAAAGAACACTCGAGATGGAAGAGTCACATTTCCAAGGCAGACAGCAAGTCAGTCAGGCTTGAGATTTCAGCAATGTACTTTCTTCAGTGCACACTCCAGGAGACCTGCATCCTTCTGGATCATCACCTCATCACCAAAGGACCTCCAGAGAAGCCACCTCTGAAATCACCTGCAGGAACCTCCACTGGGGACCAGGCTTCGTGCGTGGATCCTAGCTAGGGGAGACAAGACGTATCCAAACATGACTTGGCACCATGAAACCCTTGATGTTTTCAAAAGCAGAACATCTTTATCCTAATTATTTTTGAAGAAATTATTTGATATAGTGGTATTTCCTCAAAATAGAGCCTCATAGGCTGGGGTGAAGTTCAGTGGTAGCAGGCCTTGGGTCCAATTCCCCAATGAAGGAAAGGAACCTCAGAATCTTGTTTCACATTCCTTTGGAGACCCTGAGACTTCTGTTCTCAGTCATCTTTTCAGTTTGAAATGTAAATTAATAATTATTATTTATTCTGAGGTTGCTCCAGTGTATTTGGCATTCAGTGAGGAAATATTTTCCCATATGAAACCTTGCTAGAGATGATTCCTCATTCTTTTTGTGTTATAATTAAATAACACATAAGTAGGAAAATTAATGCATAAATAAATCAAATGTACACACTTTTAGATTCATCCTAATACAAATAATATTTAACAACAAAATTCAGCATGGACCACTAGCTTGTCACAGTCTCTCAGGGTGGAATCCAGACACCTAGAAAGCATTAACTTAGCAAAGAGAGGGAGAATGGCTCCAGAAATCATGAAAGATTTGACAGGAACACTAGAAATCATAGTGCAACTAAAGAAACTGAAGACAACACAGAGAAAAGAACAGAACAGTTCAAAATGCTAACTCCAACTCTGTGAGAGGACCTGTTACTGTAGACACAAGCACCAGAAGCAGATCAGACACTTAGAAGACCCTCAGACATTCTACTGAGGGGACTGAATACTTCAAACACCAAAATCCAACCAAACACAAGGATACACCAAGGGAGACAGAGTCTAACTGAAAGAGCAGTTTCTCTACCTCAAATGATCTTCAACCTGTGAACTGAAAACAAGACATATGAGAAAGAAAGGTGACAACATGCTCCGAAGCAGCTGCTCCAAAGCTGATTTCTCAGACACTAAAGTAGTCTGGGAAGATAGCTTGGTAGTCTAAGCACCTGCCTGGCAAGTTCAAGGACCTGAGTTTGATCTCTGATTCCATATGCAGTGCTGTATCTGAAACCGGGCATGGTGGCACATACCTATAATCCCAGTGCTAGGGAGGCTGAGACAGGAGGATCAGTACAAGTCTGAACTGTATAGTGAGATCCTGTACCAAATAAATAAATAAATAAATAAACAAATAAATAGTTAACATTTTAAATAAATGCATAAAGTGGATGTTACAGGCACAGAACTCAAAGGCCAAAAGTCAAAATGTTTGAAGAGCTAGAAGTGGAAGCACCCAAACAATTTCAAAACATATGAGCTTGAAGAGGATTTTTTTTTATAATTTAATATTTTCTTTTTTGGTACCAGGGATTGAACTCAGGACCTTGCACTTGCTGAAGAGGCACTTATGCCACTGAGCTATCTCCCATGAGAGAGGATTTTATTTAACAGAGAAAAAATTTTACTAATAAAATGTTCAGTGAGCTTAAAGAAACAAACTAAATAAGATAAGCATGATCATTTGGTAGCGAATTAGAAATTATGAAAAACAAGAAGAAATACATGGCATGAAAAATTCCAGTGGAAAACATTACTAGCAGATTCAACCAACATAAATATAGAATACCAGAAATTAAAGACAATGTGGATGCAGTAGATTTATTAGTCATTTCCTAAAAATGATAAGGTGCTATGTAAACTGTATCCAACACCATTAGACAACTCAAAAAAATTAGAATTAGAATTATTTAAAAAAGGAAAAATTAAAAGCTGATTCTAAAGATACAAAATTATTTATTCACTAAAATCATATGCAAAATTTCCCAAATCTAGGGGACAAATTCAATTTTCAAATATAATAGACATATAGAACCTGAAATAGCCATGACTAGAAAAGAATCCATCTGTAAGATATCATTCACAAAAGCCCAGAAATTCAACGAAAGGAGAGAATATTAAAAGCTGTTAGGCAGAAAGATACTCATAAAGGTAAGCTTATTAGAATTATGGTGGAATTCTCAGCGCAAACATGGGAGATTAAAGCAAAGTTTTGAAAAGAACGTAACTGTCAACCAACATTTCTATATCCTACAAAATGAGCTTTCAAAATTGACAAAGTAAAGACTTTCCATGACAAAGAAGCCATAAAAAACACATGAGCACTAAACCTGCTGTGCAGAAAATACTCAAGGGAATCCTAGACAGAAACAGAGAGGCCACCGGCACTGAAGAGCCCAAAGGAAAGCATACATCTAACTGGGAAAACAATAAACAAAAAGCAATCAATCAATGAAAGAATCAGCACTGGAAAAAGAATGCAATGAGAGGATTCAGTAAACACCTTATAGTACTAACTGTCAGTGTCAATAGTCTTAACTCCCCAGTCAAATGACAGACTGTCTGAATTGAAAACCCAAATGCAACCACATACTGCTTACAAGAGCTTCATCCCATTCAAAATGACTAAAAGTGAAAAGATGGAAAAAGATACTCCTTGGAACTGGAACCTGAAAGCAAACAGGAATATCTATCTGATTCTTACGCAGGGAAAATTTCAAGCCAAAAATTGTCAGAAGAAATGAAGATGGTCACTAAATCCTGGAAACAGGAACAATTCAGTGGGAGGAAATAACAGTTACAAATAATTACACATAGGGCCAGGAAGATAACTCAGTGGAATAAGTGTTTGCCTGACAAGTGCAAGGTCCTGAGTTCAATCCTCGGTACCAGGACAAAAAAAAAAAGCATTGTCCTTTTAAATAAAATAAATAAATAAATAAATAATGATCAAAACAAACAAACAAACAAAAAAACCCCAAATAATTACACATAGAATATGTTGGCACACCAAACTTCATAAAACAAAAATTACTAGACGTAATAGGACAGATAGATACTGTCTTCAATATGCCACTCTCAATTATGTGATCCAGTCAAAAAATTAAAAAATACTGGACTTAAGTCACATCACTAAATAAATAGACATATCTACAGAGGTGTTTATCTAATAATAGTAGAATATGCATTTTTCTCAGTAACCACAAAACTTTTTCCAAAATAGACTTTGTCTTAGGCAGTAAAACCTACTTAAATAAATATAAAACAATTGAAATAATCCCCTGCATGCAATTGAGTCATAGTGGAATGAAATTAGAAAGCAACAGCAAAATAAACCACAGAAATTATATAAGCACATGGAGACTAAGCAGTATTTTATGAATAATCAATGGCTCATGAAAGAAATCAGGGCAAAAATTAAAAATTTTCTAGAATCAAATGACAATGGAAGCACAGTATGCCAAAATTTATAGGACACAACAAAAGCAGTTATTTGAGGAAGTTTATAGCTATAAATGCACACACTGAAAGAATTGGACAATTTTAAATAAACAATTTAATGATCCATCTCAAAGTCCTAAAGAAAAAAAAAAAGAGCAATTCACTTCTGAATTTAACAGAAGGAAAGAAATTGTAAAGATCAGGGCAGTGAATAGATACCTCACAGAATGGGCATTACATGAAAAAATATTTAACCTCTCTGGCCAGTCAAGAGATGTAAATTAAGAGAACACTGAGATTATGTCTTACCTCAGAAAGAATGGCTATCATTAAAAAACAAATAACAAATGCTGAAGAGGCTATAGGGGAAAAAATTCTACATTATTGGTGGGGATTAGAGCCACCACTCTGGAAATCAGTATGAAGATTCTTTTAAAAGCTAAAGACACAAATTTTATTCCATCCAGCTATATCTCTTCTAGGCTTCTTTTCCAAAGAGTTAAAGAATTCATACTACAGTGATCCATGCAGATCAATGTTTAAAGCAACACAATCATAACAGCTAAATCATGGAAGTAGACTAATGTCTGTTAACAGGTGAGTGGATGAAGAAAAAGTGACATTTATACACAGACTAGAATGCTACTGTGCCATAAAGAAGGATAAACTAGAGTCATTTGTAGGAAAAAGGCTGCACCTTGAGATGTTAAGCGAAATAAATCAGACACAGAAAGTTAAATATTGCATGGCTTTTCTTATACAAGAAACTCAAAAGTATAGATGATTTAAAAAGAAAAATAAATGCGATGATGGAAAACAGAGAAGACCTCTTGGAGATGGGAAAGGGATGTAGGGATGAAGGGAGAGCAGGGAAGGGGAGAAGAGGAACACAGGGCAAAAATGTGACGTGTGTGTGCCAACTCCCCAGGATGAAGACAAATGTGGACTCGTAAGAAATTGATGAAAACCACAAAAAATAAATTTCAGTCATTCTCAGGTGTTCATTGCCTGCTCATTTCACTTAATATATTACAAATCATTTCCACATCAATATCTATGTCTTTTGATTTATTAGAGTACTAAATTTTATGACTTAGTGTATGAGATTAATTCCCCAATTACGTATGTTTTAGCAACCATGTTATAACGTCGCCTGAAAAAAATATAAAAAAGTAATATGAGACCTGGGGGAGGGTGATAATTAGCTTACAATTGCATGGCTTCCTTCCTAATCAATGGAGCTTATTTCATATTTCAAAATTCATTTTCTTAAGTCACTAACAGATGCTCATCTGTTTTATTACAGTCACAAATAAGGAGACAGCTCAACCAGGGAGAAGGCACCATCCGATCCCAGTCATTCATTTTTCAGTAGGTCTTTGTGCCAAAGAGCACCGGCCCATGAACAACGTGGGGAGCTCCCTAGTGCTGATCCCTGGCAGGCTTTGGTGACAGCTGAGAAGAGCAGCCTTGGCTTGGGACCCATGTTGTGTGGTTGCGGACCCGAGGAACCCCACTTCCTCCCAGGATGCTGCCTCTGCTGCTGCTGCTGCCGCCCCAATGGGGTCTGTTGACTCTGGGCAGGCAGGGAAATGATGGCATCCATGTGGCATTCCAGATCGTGTACATTGTCACCTGGGTCCTCCTCTGAGTGACTTGGTCAGGTCCTTTACCTCCAGCTGTGCTGTGACCACAGGGAAAAGTTCCAGGAGATTTAGGATGGACACTCCTCACAACACAAACCCAGCAGCAAGCACTGCACACTTGGAGGAGGGTTTATTGGCTGCTTTTTCTTTATACAAAAGTTTCCAAAACTAAAATAGAAAATGTTTGCCATAATTATTTTCTCCTTTTAAAAGTCTTTGAAATTTATTTGTCCTTTTCTTCTAATAAAGCTATCAATGCATGTCCCCTGGGTAAGCCAATAAAGGGAAGCAAAGGTGCAGTCTTTAAAACATCTTTTGAAACCATTTGGGGAGAATGTCTGAGAGGAAACATAATCTGAGAAAAGGTAATAAAAGGTAACATCATTTAATAATAGTGACTACAATGATTACTGTTGCAGCTATAATAATCACAGGGCATCTGTAAGCACTAAGGCACCTTTAGCCAACATTTCTCCACAGCACTGAAGGAGACTTTTCCATGAGTGTGTTTTAACAATCCCACCTACAGAAGGAGGTGTGCAGGATTCACCCTCTAGCACTCTGCACCTTATTGAAGGACAGCTTGTATTGTCACTCAGGGAGTAACACTAAATCCCCATGTCATAGTGCAATTTCACATTGGAATAAGAGGAGTGAAATAGTAATAGACAGGTGTCTGGAGTGTATCAACAGGTCCTAGCTTCTTCTATAATCTTTATTAATACTGCTCATTGAGATAGATGCTTGAAGAGAGCAAAAATAGATGAAGAATCCGAAAATGGTGGCCCCAAGACGTGTCTTGTTATATGAATGCTGGCTGGATGGACATCTGAGGTTGAGGTTACAGCACATTTAATAAACTTTCCTAAACATCTTACACAGGATAAGGCCAATCTCAAATGTAAGTACCCTGCATCAAGCTTGTAGTAAGAAGTTACCACTGTATCCTCACTGAAGTGTGTGGTTTGGTTCTGTTTTCTTAAAAACAAGGATGTTTCTCTGTGTATGTAATATGAACTTTTTGTAAAACATGTTTATTTATAGTCTTTAGTTTTATTAAAAAGAACATGACTTTGCTGTGTATTATTCTATTATTAAAACATGTTTCAGAATTTGTGACAGGGAAATACAACTGCAATGATGCATCAGCCCAGTAGAAGAGCCCAGCCATGCACGGGTGGAAGATGACGGAGTGAGTCATCTACAGTACAGGATGGGATGAAGCCATGGGACAGGTGTGAGACAGTGACAGGGCCTCAATCAGGACAGAGCCATAGGCTGCTGGAGGCTACGGCTGTCACATGCTCTTCCCTGGTCCCTAGGACCAGCTGAGCTCCTCCTGTAAAGAATTCATACTGCAGTGATAGGGATAGGGCCAAGGCATGGCCCCCATCCACTACACGTGATGCTGTAGCAGCACTGATGGGAGCTGGAGACCCTTTCAGGCCTTTGCAAGAGTGGGTGCTGTCCACAGAGCCCCCGCGTGCTGAAGAGGTGGAGTCAGGTGACTATGGCTCCCTCTGTAGCCATGACCATGCAAAGGGGCTCTGTCTTCCTGACCTCTCCCATGTGCTATGCCTGTCCTCTGTCTTCCTGGAGCTAATTTAGAGCTGCAGTCCCAGCCAGGACTCCTCAGTGGGTATGACAGCCTAGCTGTGGCTTCGTGCAGTTTCCAAAACCATCAGTCATGGAGACCAGATTTGCTTTCTTAAAAATAACTTATCCCATAAACTTATAAAATTCAATTTTGAGGTACTTAGAAAAGTGAAATTAAAAATATAGTATTCATGTTGGGCATGGTGGCATATGCCTATCATGCCAGGCACTCAGGAGACTGAGGCAGGGGGACCTCGAATTTGAGGACAATATGGGGAATTTAACAAGGTTGTGTCTCACATATGTGGATTAACTGTTGTTATTCTTTATTTTGTTATGAAATTTTTCTTATAAAATGAAAAAAGTGGAAAAATTTGAGGGCTAGGGATGGGGCTTACTGGTCCTGCATCCCTGGGCTTGACCCTCAAAACAGCAACAAAAATCACAACCCCAATTTTTTTTTCTATCAGATTCAATAGTTATACCAAAATCATTATTAACTGAATGACTGAGATAGGGCTTCACTACTTGGTTTAGGCTGGCCTGGAACTCATTAAGTTGCCCAGGTTAGATGTGAAATTGTGATCCTCCTGCCTCAGGCTCTGGAGTTCTCCGGAGTTTCAAAGCACTCACTCCCACCTTCTGTGAGTATCAAGTTAACATGCTACATGCAGAAGGGCTCAGTTTGTGGGCCACACACAGAGTAGCACAGACTCAGTTGACTCTAGGGTTGCAGAAGGGATGCACCCCAGGGAAAGGTGGTTTGGTAAACAAAGTGGACATCACCTCAGGGAAAGGGGATCAAACCAAGCATATTGATGTCACCTCTGTTGATGAGCCTATAAGAGAAAGGAAAGGACTGAAAAAAAACAGCAAATACTGGCAAGCTTGTGGGGAAAGGAGCCATTCAATTCCCTGGCTGGGAATGTAAACTAGTAAAACCACTATGGAAATCAGTAAGAAGACTTGTCAAAAAAGAAGACAGAGAGCTGGCCAGACAGCTCAGCGGATTAAAACACCTATTTGGCCGCATGCAGGGACCAGGGTGTTCAACATCTTTAACCAACACAGAAATGCAAATTAAACACTGAAATTCAACTTACTCTGGGAGAAACTACAATCCTCAAGGACTGAATAAAAACAGCAAATACTGGCAAGCTTGTGGGGAAAGGAGGCATTCTACATTCTGGCTGGGAATGCAAACTAATAAAACCATGATGGAAATCATTAAGATTTGTCAAAAAGAAGAGGGGGAAAAAAAAGAGAAATACCAGCTATATGCATTCTTGCTATCTTCCTGCAAAAGTTAAAGACACATATTACAGCATACATGTCTATCCATGTTCCTAAGCCACTTAACTAACAATGGCTAAGTCCCAGAAACAACTTTTTGTCCACCAACAGATGGACAAAGAAAATGGATTTATATGCAGTGAAGCATTCCTCAGCCACGAGCAATAAATTCAGGTCATTTGTAGGAAAATGGCTATGCCTTGAGACCATAATCATAGAGAAATTAATTTTACACAGGTAAAATGCTACAAGGTTTCTCTTTTATGAGAAACCCAAGTAGAAATAAAGGGTAAAATAAAATAGGAAAGTAGGAGGCAGAACTTTTGCAGATGGGAAGGGCATCTAGGGACGGAGGAAGGGGGGGGGAGTAGGAAGTTACAATGATTAAGATGTGATAAGTATATGTACCAACTGCCCAAAATGTATAGTTTGTAAACAGGCACTAATAAAAACTTTAAAAAAAAAAAAGCCACGTGTGGTGTATACCTATAATCCCAAGACTTGGGAAGCTGAGGCAGGATATCTGAGTTCAGGCCAACTTGGACTACAAAACAAGACCCTGCCTCAAAAAGCCAAAAGCCAAACCAAATGAAAACTATTCATGGTCCTTACCACATTCCCTATGCCTTCTTTGGGAGACACAGCTATTAAAGTGGACATGGAGACCACCACCCTGCCAAGCTGTGCTCTGTCCTTGAGTCATTACTGTACTGAGCTGGAGGGTCCCAAGCCATAGAAATTAGGATGCTTCAGCACAGCGCTGAGGCCTGTGGACTGTACATCAGGCAGGAAGTCCTAGTACCATAAGCTTCCCTTGCTCAGGTTAACAGAAACTACAAAGCCTGACTTAGGAAGGTAACAAATGGCTCAGACTCCCAGGAATGAGCTGTGGGTTATGGCACTGGGAGAATCACAAACAGCCAGTGTGCTCCCAAGGACAGAGATGATGCTGTGGGCCGGCTCTTAATGTTGGTCCGGCAAGGCGAGGACTCAGGTCTAACAACCGTCTGCATCCTCACATGTGTACAAATACAGGCATGTTCACGTGTACCTGCTGAACAGATCCTCTTTTCCTTCCTTTCCTTCTCCCCTCATCAACTAACAGAATTAGTAGTAATTACATCAGTGTCTAAGCACAGGATAGTAACAAGTGGACACAACACTGAAGGCTTCATTGTCCTCTGGACACTGGGTAGCACCTTCTGTGCAAGTGTCTGAGGAAGATCCTCAGGTATAGGGCTGTGGTCCACGTACGACGCAACACAAGTTCTTTTTAGTTTGAAGACTAAACTATGGTTTAAGGAATGTATACAGATGCTAGCTGATGAGAGCTGTGAAGGTGGTTTTTCTCCACTTGGCTAGGGTACAGTACCCAGTAAATTAAACATGAAGCCAAGTGTTGCTGCAAAGGTGCTTCATGGGTGTCTGGGAGCTACAACCCTTTGAATCTGAGTGAAAGATTACCCTCCGTATTGTGTGCATGACTCAGCCAATCAATTAACTGCAAGGTCATAAGAGCAAAGCTGAGGTTTCCAAAATGAAATCTTACCTAAAAATTATAGATGGTGCCAGTGTGCTTGCAAGCCTTTGAAAAGGTCCAAAGTTTGGACCAGCCAGTTCCAGTGACAGCACAGACCAACTCACTGAAATATATATCCTACTGGTTCTACTTCTCTGAAGACTCTGTCATTCTGGTCTTCTTTGAAAAGACAACACCACTTTGTTTTTTGAAGTAGCTGAGCTTATTCAGTTTTAAAGTTATGATTAAAAATTTAGAAAGCAAAGTTGGTAGTAAGAGCGTTCACTATGGACAGGCCTTAGCACTGTAGTCAATTTCTGTGTTTCAGACAGCCTATGATACACAACTAAGTTTAGTTTACACTTTGCTTTTCTGAGTGCTTCTACATTGGAAATTAAAACTGTGAAATTTGAATTGTGTTTTATTTCTTCACCTGCTGAAAGAAGAGTATCCTACAGCAATTAAAAAACAATCATATAACAACTATAGCTACAGTGTGCTGTTTGGTTTGCCTGTTGATGGTCTAAATTTTGTGAAAGTCAACACTTGTATTGAAGATTTTTTGTGAATAAACCACTGAAATTGGCAAAAACTGATTTGAATAACATGTCCTTAATATAGTTCCTCCTCTCTTTTTTCTTTTTGAAGTTTTAAACATGCAGTAGTTTTGAAAAAAATGCAAGGACTATTTGATCTATGATTTCACTTTAATTTAATGGTCGAAGTATCTGCTAACTTAAGTTCAGTATACAAAGGTAATTTTTTTCTTACAACATGGATCACATAAACAATCTCAAACCATGCTTTCTCTCAGCAAACATAACACTTTAGAGATCATTCATCTCAGAACCTGAGGTTTTTCAGAGGTTTCAGGTAGGCAAATTGCTAGACCAAAGGTCATGTGTATCAGAAAGCTTGACAGAGACTATTTGTTTAAGCAAACCTCTATCTAAGATATCTGGGAGTGAAAGAAGCCTTATTAACAATTATTTCAGAAATAGCAGGTATAAATTGGTAGAGTTTGAAAAACCAGAGAATACAATCCACCTACTCAGGGTGGACATGTTTCTAATCTTCTGATGGTTCCAATTTTTGAAGAATTATTTCTGCAAAATACAAAATTTTCCACATTCTGCTAGTCAGATAAATTTCTACACCTGGGGTGCCACTCACTTGGGAACCCACCTGGAAATCTACAAGTAAAATGCATTTTTAAAATTCTAATAAAAATTCTTTTCTCCTTTCAGTTTGTGATTTCACTCCTTGAGAAGTTTGGTGTGTATGACATGATTGGAGGTTCCGCTGACATCTGAGGTTAACTGTGTGTACTGGCCTTCAGAGATGTAGACTTAGGGAAACATCTTACACTGAGGACTTCTGAGCGAACATTGTCAAATTCCAAGTAGTCACACATATAGAGCCAACAATGAATGTGGCACAACCCTTTCATGGAGATCCACTGGACTAACTCTCTGAAAGTACAGAGAACTACTAAACCCTAACATGACTTCTATCCAGGTCCTTTGTATTTTCCAGAGCACTGTGGACTGTTTCTTTATACCAACCCTTCACAGCTTGAAGCAGTTAGATCTGATCTTCACTCCTCCCCCAAAGCAGGAAGGGCTACTTGGGGAAGGCGGGATAAGGCACCTAGCTACAAAGGGTCCACAAAAGGTGGATAATTAGCAATATTGGCAAGAACTAAAGCAGGATGGTGAATTAGGACTTGGACCAGGGATTGATTTCCTCTGACGATATGGAATGTTATTCACTACTTACTACAATGGAGTTGCAGCCACACCCTACTAAACTCCAGGATTTCCATAAACTCCAAATGCAAAAGAACCAGTTTTTCTCTAGCACCCAATTCCGATAAATCTTACTGCCTAGAAACCTGGTAAAAGAGCATGAGTTCCTACTGGTCATTTTAAAGATAGGGTCCCATGTGATAGATAGGTGGCTCTAAAGAGCGCAGCAATTTCTGTGCTGTCTATAGTTCTGAATTGAGGGGCCATGTGGCCATCCACTTTGAGCCTCTCCAGAAAGCTAGGGAGCTTAGTCCCAATAAAAACGTCAAGGACTGGGGAGATAGCTTGGTGGTATGAAACAGGAAGCTCACTTCCTTGGACACAGGTCCAAGCTGTACAGTGAGACTCTGTATCACATGCATTGAAAAAAAATTGCTAAAAACTGTAGAAGGTGATGTAAAATTGTAAAACCTAGAAACTGACTTCTCTGGGTCATACACAAATGAATTACAACAAAATGGTGTCTTAGTTAATGGGGACTATTTGATAGGTGGAACAGGCTTTATTTTACTCTTCTAGTGGTAATACAGAATAATATATTTTATCTCTCAGGCCAAAATAAAATAGTACCAATATTGGAAGAACAAAGATTACATATTTCTGGTTATTATAGTTTTTCCTGGAATTTCTAAATAATTATTACCTGCAAATAAAAATAGGGGCATGTTATTTCTAAGAGACCTTGTTTCATACACCATTTCATTAGAAATAAGTGTGGACATTAAGCAATAATCTAGATAACAAGAATCCCATATTTTAGTAGTAATGTCTAGTATTTCAATAGGTCACAGCAATTAGCTACACACAGTGCTCTAAGGTAAATCACTCTGCTTCATATGCACAGGCTATTTTCTGATGTTCAGGGCCCCTGCAGTGGCTGTACATCACCTGCCTGTAGTTTCCTCATGGCACTATCCTTACCTGAGTGTGGTTTCTCTGTATTGCACTGTGGGGGTCCTGGTAACTGACTGGGAGAGGTACTTGGTCCCTATGGACTGACTTACACGAGTGACAAGATAATGAAGAACAGATGAGGAAAGGATAACCCGAGTGATGGGCAGTATTCCCAAGCCTGCAAAGGCATCCTTGAAAAACGAGGTATTTCTGTCATGGAAAAGGTCCATTTTCTGTATAACAGTAAAAAATAAAAATAATCTCCAAATCCAAACCAACATCCACAAGAAACATCCAGTTACTCATGGAGTGGAAAAACAATTCAGTTAAGTATGGTCTTCATGAACTTTTGGAAGAAATGTGGGGGGAAAAAAACTTATACAGTACTCAAACTATATTTTTAAAAAAATTATTTTATTCATATTCATATATGAAAAAAATGGCTATACTATCATGTTTACATATATCCTTATACTGGAAACAATTCAGTTTCAAATCATATGTAAATTTTATAAAGAACACATAAATATTAAACACTGGTTATAGAAAGCAGAATAGGAAGAAAAACCATAAGGCATAATTTCTTTTATTAAAGAGCAGCATCCTCTGAGAAGAACCAACTCAATTAGTAATATTCACCCACTTGCAAAATAATATGTACAAAGGAAAGTTAGTGATTGTACTGATTTTATTACTTTTTACTATGCCACTTTGATCTTCCTTACACTCCATTCAAAGAAATAAAACATGATCTTAAGAAAAGGCTGTCCTCATTTGTCCCTGCCATGCAAAGGCCTGGAAGCGCTGGACAAGGCAAGCGCAGTGGCTCACTCAGATCCTGTGCAATGCTGATTCAGACCCACGAGGAGAATCTCGCCTGAACTTGGGGCTGGACTAACTCCATGGGAGCTGTGTAGACGGAAGCACTTCCGTGGCTGCCTCCCACCTCACTAATCAGGAAGAGAGCTCACAGAAGAAAATGCAATCATCATCTGTAGGCTCTTTCTTTAGAAAGATGGCCCTTTCTTGAGTACCTGGATAAAAGGATGACTGTGGTCTAAGGATTGATGGATTGATACTGTGCTAACAAGGTACATGCTTAAACCACAGTTTGATTAAGACACTTCCACAACTTTTATCAGTTCTTCAAATAATGGAGCAAGTTCCTTTTCTAAGCTGACAATCAGTCCTAAAACAAAGAGATTAAACAGATTACATTGTTGGAAAAAAATGTTCCTAAACGTCATTAACTTAATCATTTTTGAAAACAAAAAAATTCTCTTTTGTTCAACATTTAAGTTATTAAAAAGTAAATGAGGTATATCAAACATCGGAATTCTGAATAAAGTAACCAAAAATTATATTTGTATTACTGTGATAACAAAATTGAGTTTTAGTACACTTAAAGGTGCTTTTTTTTGGTACCAGGGATCAAACTCAGGATCTTGTGCTTACCAGGCAGGTACTTTGGCTGCTGAGCTATCTCTCTGGGCCAACTTAAAAAGTATTAATATTACACTACCCCACATAGCAAAATGTTTTAAAAATAGAATTTTTTTCATCATCTATTATTAAAATAGATAAATGAAAAGAAACTGTCCTAGTAACTACAAAGTGAATTATACATCTTAATTTGTTATACATAATTAAAAGGAAAAACCCTTAATTTATACCTTGTTTCAAAATATGTATTAACGCCAAATCATTCAATGATTTTCACAAAATAAGTGTTTTTCTTCTTGAACAAATTTTGTGTGTTGTATCAAAAGACATAAAAAGACTGCTTCAATATTTAGCAAAGGAAATCGGAAGTTTGTTCTGTAAGTTCGATAAAACCAGGAATAGCTATGTATTTCACATGACAAAAACTATTTTAAAGGTGAATGGTAGAATATAAAACACATTTACATTGTTCAAAATGAAATTTAGTAATGAGTCTGAGAGACAGACTCATCTAGAAATCAGCACGTCTTGTTTCTTTGTTTACCATAGGGGAAGGTTACGTGCCTTGGTGCTTATTTTCTCTTCACACAAATATCTTCTTCTGTTTTGTGGACTAGTAAAAGCATCTGTACTCTCGAGGAAAAGCACTAACATACATGTCTGTACATTATTAACAATATATAAGAACTGATGATTTGGTATGTGGTAACTGATGACATAAAAATTGATATGTAATACACTTAAAATACTGATGTAACTATTCTCCAAAGCAAAGTATTTTTAAATAGCATCTGATACCTTAAAGATGTGTAGAAATGGAAGAGACCTAACAGATTATCAAATCTAAACCCCTCATCTATATGCACAGATATGGTGAAATAAAGTTAAAAAACTGTAATTAAAACACACCTGTATTGGCATTGCTGCTTGCTATGAAACTCACCACCAAAGGTAAACGATTGAACTGAACCACCTACAAAGAAAATAAGATCTAAATACCACAATACATTGTGAAATATAACTCAACAGAAATACTTAAACTTTCAAATACTTTAATACGGTTAATGTTATCAGTATAACACCCTGGTATTACATCATGGGATATGAAAGAGCTAGGAGAAAATGGTTTCATAAAACAGACCTATTTAAAGACATTAAGACTACTGAAAGCCTTCAAGGTGAAACTGCCATCTTTTTATTTTAAAAGCCCATGTGTTTTAAAGCACCTGCAAGCAGCCACAGGGGACAGGGGTTCATCCCAGGCTCGCCCACACACTGAGAGAGCAACTGAGATCGGGCGGGGAACACACGCCTGTAATCTCAGCACTTGGGAGGCTGTAAATAGGAGAATCACTTCTTGTCTGATCTAGTAGTAAGACCCTGAACACCCTGTAGACCCTTCCCTAAAATAACAGAAAAAAAAAAAAGCCTATGTGTTGTTTACACCAGAGGGTAGAGATTCAGTAAATAGTTGGCCAACTCAACAGAAAACAACCATAATGTCCTTGCCTTTATCTGTGGCTTTGCTTTCCAAGAATTTACTCAAGCTAAATCATAGTCTAAAAACATTATGTAAAAGTTCTAGAAATAAACTATTTCTCAGTTTTAAACTGCTTGTCATTTTAATGGCATGATGGAGTGCCATGCTGTGCTGCACCATTCTGGATAGGATCACCTTCTCCCCAGGGACTCCCACAATATACAAGCTACCACCTGCGTTAGTCATCCTCTAGCCGCCTTGCTTATCAGATACTTTCATAATACTGCTGTGCATGGGTTTAATTAAGTGGCCCTTATTTTTATTTTATTTATTTATTTTTTTGTCAGAACTGGGGATTGAACTCAGGCCCTTATGCTTGCCAGGGAACCATTTCCCCAGCCCCTTATTTTTTAAATAATAGCTCAAACCTAAGAGTGAGGCTGGCAATTTAGATATGTCAAAGAAAAGCACATAGCTCCTTCTACGTGAAAAGATGACAGCTATTAACAAGAAAAGAAAAAGTCACATGTTGTGGTTGCTAAGATCTATAGCAAGTCATCACTGTTTTAGTTTTGGTACTAGGGATCAAACTCTAGACCTTGCACTTGCCAGACAAGCACTTATGCTGCTGAGCTATCTTCCAACCCCTTATTTTGTTTTTTGAGACAATCTCTTACTTTGTAGTGCAAGCTTGTCTTGAACTTACTATGTAGCCCAGGGAGACTGTGAACTTGTAGCAATCCACCTACATTAGCCTTCTGAGGGCTGAGATTACAGGAGTGTGCCACCATATCCAGCTGTCATTATTTATTTCTACTATGCCTACCTTGTATGTTAACCTTGTCCTAAGTCTGTTTACATGAGGCTTACTGCTCTCTGCAGTTCCAGTTACCATGGGGCCCAATGTTGAATGCCCTATGGACAAAGGACAGCTGCTTTGGTTTCACTTTCATAACTTCTCCTCTTGCTGTCACTGCACTTTAACCTCATTTCTTATCCATGTACTTCAAACCAAATAAAAGGCTTAGCAACTGAGACAAACTTCAGTTAACTTATATGACTTTCATCCATCACAACAAAAATTGAGAAATCAATTGATTAATCAATGGCACCATCTACTGGAATTAAGTGATACAACTTTTGCTTTTCTTTTTTCTTCTATATTTAGGATGGGGTCTACAGGGTCTACAGGATCTCACTGCATAGATCAGACTCATAGTGATTCTCCTGTTTTCAATCTTACCAATGCTGGGATTACAGGCACGCGCCACCACACCCAGTCTCAATAGCTGTCTCAGTGTGTCCCAGGGGATCAAACCCCAGCTGCTGCGCTCTGCCTAAGCAGGTGTTTTACTCTGCTGAGCTATCAGGCTGGCCAACAGTGATACAATTTTTAAGACGCTTTTTTTTTTTTTTTAATCTTTTAAGTACTCCTCCATAGTACTTATTCCCTAGTATAAAAATGTAAAGAACATTAGTAGCTTTAACATAACCAATTTGAGAGGCCAGGGAGATGGCTCAGTAGAATAAGCACTTCCCTGGCAAGTGCAAGGATCTGAGTCCAAAACAAAACAAAACAACAACAAAAATAACCAATTTGAAATCTAAAAATTTAAAAGTTCCATGGCCTTCAAAGCAAATGCCACTTCTTTTTATATGAAACACAAAAAGCACAGTTGGCATCAGCAAACCATCTGATAACCAAGGACTAACCTGGTAGGTATTGTAGTAGCAGATGATGCTTTTATTTTTTGAAAGTCCCAGTTTGCTCCCTTGGTCTGTTGCCAGAGCAAAAGTAGACAAGAAGCCAGGCCTCAAAGCATGCTCCGGGGCATTGTCATTGGCCACTGGAAAAGAGACTCAAGTAAAAAAATCTGTGGAGTATAGGGAGGTTTAGAGAACCTTTCAAAACACAGAAACCCATAAATAACTGATCGCAAAAGTTAAGTTCAATACTAAAACCAGGCCACTAATCAAGTCTCATGAGTTTACATTGAAAAATTTCTCTATCAGAAATTCAGTGACCATAACTAAAGAAAGAAATGCTGACTCTCACTTTTACTATTTTAATTATTTATATACTCTGTTACCTTACACAAGTAAGTACCCAAAAAAATCTCTGTGGCTGAATAGGGTAGCAAGACACAGGACAATGGACAGGGATAAATTCTAAGTTGTGTGTAGAGGACCAAACCATGATAATTGGGACAGAATTTTCACATTAAAATGAACTGGGTAACAAAGTCACTGAGTTTCAATGCAGTGGGTGCCAACAATATTGGGGCTGAGTGCAGCTGACCTTTACACTGACTAGGTATCATCCTGAGCCCTTTTATTTTCAGATTCTGCCAGAACTTGAACTTGTGGTCCTTCTTCCTCAGCATTCCAAACTACCAGATTACAGGTATGGACCACCATGCCTAATTTATTTTATTTTTACTTGACAGAAGGTTTCATTATGCTGTCCAGGTTGGTTGCTAACTCATAGACTCAAATGATCTTCCTGACTTTGGTTTTTATATATTCCTGATGTTTACCTTAAGATACAATTAATCAGTACATTTAATAAATAGTATTCTGGTTATCAGAGGCCCATTCTAGAACAAAATAACAAAATCCCTAAGAATTTCTACTATCATAACATGCACAGTAGCACTTTTGCACACAATAATTTTGCAGCTGGCTACATTTTTCATGCTTCACTCATTAACTGCCAGTGAAGCTACCATTCCCTCGGTATAACTCGGAATAGCTATTCTGATAAAAACTATAGTTGACACCACCTATTCTTAACCATAAAAAAGGCTGAAAGATCAGGCGAGGGAAGAAATTCTTCAAGCGGAGAAATTCTTCAGACTCCAATTGGAGTAATTGTGAAGTTAAAAGGTTAAAACAAACAAACAATGCCCCCCCCCACACATTTTAAGTAAAGAAGCAATACTTGAGTAATATTAAGCTAACAGATAATTTACATATGGGTGTGTACACTACTCTTTAGATCTAGGACGACCCCCAAACTCATGTATAGAGGTGGGGCTTCTGGAAGGGAATCATTGGGGGTCAGACCCATTTCCCTCTGGCTCCTGGCCACCAAGACGTGAGCAGCGTTCTGCAGCAGCACGCTTGGTCCAAGCCCTCCCCAAGTTGCAGCTGTGTGGTATTGTATCTCAGCAATGGAAAGTGACTAATTTAGGGGTTATCCTAAAACCAACAGCAACATTGACATATATGTGCACTATATCAAAATGGTTCTAATACAAATGAGGATCTGTTCTGAATCTGCTGAAATAAGTTCTATATATTTGCCTTCCACATTACTCAGATGCTAAGGAAATGCATATATTTTTAGTAAAAAGTAAACATGAAATTTGCATTTAAGTACTAAGGTTTACCTTTAATAACAGGTACCCCATCTCTGTCTGATACAACAATCGCATGGAGCCCTTCAACACTGGAAAGAAGAAAGTTAAATATCACAAAAATTTGTTTTTCTCAAAATATATACTTGGAAATCATAATGATAATTCTTTCTTTTTGTTTCTTTGGCCGAACTGGGGATTGAACTCAGGCCCTTGAAGCGCATATTCCACTGAACTATCTCCCCAGCCCCATAATGATAACTCTTAAGGGTTATGAAAAACTGCTAACCTTAATTACTGATACCTTGTTGCCTCATAGGGTTACCAAAACTTCCAGAAACTCATTGTGAATTATTAATATTATAAACTTTACAAATTCATGCAATTTTTGATGAATATCTAAAATAGATTATTTTTCACAAAAACTGCTAATATATCATTCTATAATGTACAAAAAACAAAACAGGTTATTAGTGGTTCATGACAAGAAGAGAATATTTTCCCTTTCTCTAATTCCTTCCAGTACTGAGTACTTATGAAATATTCCAGGCAAAACCAAGCAGTCACTAACTTCCAGAAGCTCATGACTAACAAAGAAGCTCCTGATGTATTGAGGGCAAGGGGACTAAGTGGAGTCTTTCAACTGAAATGCTATAGCACAGGGTCACTGAAGAACAGCAATTATTCTAGGCTGATCCAACAAGGCAGAGTATGAACGCCATGCTCAGCCCAGCCTACACAAGGGCAGTAAGCAGAGTGGTCAACACCAAAGCTTCAAAATTAAGAGTGGCTTGAGTTTCAGTCCAGCTCTGCTGCTTACACTACCTTCAGCCCAAGGTGAAACCTTGCTAAACTTCAGTTTAACAAAAGGCTTGAAAATCAGACTAGGACAGAGTTAACATTAAAAAACATGATTAATTAAAGTAGTGTCAGGGCTGGGGAGATGGCTCAGTGGAATAAGCGCTTCCCTGGCAAGCGCAAGGGCCTGAGTTCAATCCCTGGTTCAGAAAAAAAAAAAAAAAAAGACTAAAAAGTCTGTTTTACACTACTATTGGCATTTTCCCCATTATCATTCAATTCTGAAATTACCTAAAAATTAAAATATATTCCAGAATACCAACAAGATTACTAAAACAAATATATTCTTCTGTATCAAGAATTCCATTATATAAGAATGAATCCTACAGATTTTGCACACGTGATGTAAATCATCTTGTGCTGTTATCAATATCATTTCCAATAAGAGACTGTAGCCTTAACTCTCCACAAAGAAAAATGTAAAGTCAGAACAGACACACACTCTGAACACACAAGAAAGAGGAAAGTCTTCATGATGCAGAGGGACTGCTTAAAAGTTATTTTCTCAAGAGAAAAAAAATAAGTAATGTTGAACAGAGAATGCAGAAATAGATGATGCAACAAAACTTGTAACAGTGTGTGTGTATATGCATAAAGCAGTATAACTGTGACAGTGGGCAGGACTGGATGCTACCTCTGGCATATGTTAACTTTTGCACCTTGAGCAAAACACAAGCAAATTAACAATAGGAATGAGCCCTAAACTTCATTTTTCTAAAGTCCATTGTAAGTAAGTAGCAACTAATGCACCATAAGAGAGGTAGAAATTAGGGATTTTATTCTAAGAGACTATAAATTCAGACATAGAAGTTCTTAAATGCAGAATAACTACATGCTTAACCCACTTTTAGAAACCAGGTCACAAATATAAAAGTTGTTTTCAATGCCATGCACAGTAGACAAAAAAGTACTAAAAGGATTTCACTATAAAATAAAAATGAATTAATTAACATACTGTATTTTTATAAAGAATTAAATTGGGGCTGGGGAGATGGCTCAGTGGAATAAGTGCTTCCCTGGCAAGCACAAGGGACTGAGTTCAATCCCCAGTTCTACCAAAAAAAAAAAAAAGAATTAAATAACATGAGATACTCCATAACAATCTAATGCCTTCTAAAATAGCCATTTTTAGTTAAAAAACAAATGTATCATCAGTAATCACAGATATCCTCATCCTGGAGCTGTGTGTAGCAAGATAGTAGAGCAACAACACAGGACATACTTAGCACTATAGGGCCCAGGTTCAACCCTTAGAACCCAGCAGACCCCACCCAAAGACACCATACTCAGGCTTTTCATAAACTATGAAATATGTGGTTATTTTAAAAACATAAAGCTGGGGGTCAGCCAAATGGCTCAGTGGATTAAAGTGCCTGTAAGCAGGCATAGGGGCCAGGGGTTTGATCCCTGGGCCTGCTGTGCCGGCCCCGCCCCTGGGGTGCACTGAGATGGCAATGGAGACTGGGCGTGGTGGCATGTGCTTATAATCCCAGCTCTTGGGAGGCTGTAAACAGGTGGATCACTACAAATCCGATCTAGTAGTGAGACCCTGAACACCCTATAGACTCTTTCCTAAAAATAAATAAATGAATAAATAAATAAAACTGAGTCTGGTGCATACACCTGTAATCTTGGCAACCTGGAAGGCTGAAGCAGGAGAATTATGGCAAGTTTGAGGCTAACCTGGCCCACATAGTAAGTTTAATTACATAGTAAGTTATGTGAACTATATAGAGAAATGGTATCAATATAAGCAAATTTCAAAATCAAAACATAAAAAGCTATGATTCTTAAAGCCTGAGTTTTTAAAATGCAATGTCCAAAATGATCCTTAACATAAAAGGCACTATTAATTCTGTCTGGCTTGGCTATTGTTAGGCTAGGATGCTTGTATACACCTATACATCTAGCAACAAGTCAAAAGCAAACAGGTCACTAGACAGAGGAATGTCACATGACATCAACTTGCCCAGTATATATATAAACCCCCTGTGGTTGGTAACTGCACAATTCCTTTTTTCCCATATGGAGGAGAGAGGGCTCTACCTGACCTCAGCTTTCTGTTCGTGACTCTTGTCTTTACCTTTTTATCCTCCACTGCCCTTCACTCCAAGAATTTTAAAAGCTGTGCTACATGCAACATCTTGTTACTATGTAAAGATTTCCAATGTACTTTTCCACATACTTCAAATTAATGTATCTCTTAAGTAGGCAGTACCAGTGATATTTCCCTTGTCCAAAAGATTAAAGATGTCAGAATTCAAAGAATTAGGTATTTACTTTTCAGATATTTACTTTTTGAACGCTACCAGAGATATGCAGTAATAGAATGAACACAGTGAGACGCTGCTTTAAAAAATTGTAAAAGAAACAAATCACCTAGAAAGAAAAAAAATCACCTAGAAAAAAAAACCCATCAGAATCACAGCAGACTTCTCAATGCAAACCCTCAAGTCAAGGAGAGCTTACAGTGAAGTATTTCAAGCCCTAAAAGAAAACATCCTACAACCCTGATTTATATACCCTGCAAAACTATCTTTCAAAAATTCATGGAGAAATAAGACACTTCCATGACAACAGCAGAGGAAATTCATGGACACCCAACTGGCACTCCTGAACTTTCTGAAGGGCATTCTGGAAAGAGATAATGATTGCATCTTCATGATCCCCAAAAGAATGAAATCAATAAGCAAGGCAAACAATTTAAAAGGGAAAAAAGGCAATCAATACGAAAAATAACCACAAAGATAAATCCATACATTACAGTTATAGCCATCAATGTTAATGGTTTCAATTCACCAATCAAAACAAACAGATTGGCAGAATGGATCAAGAAGCAAGACCCAACAATATGCTGCCCACAAGAAACATATTTAATTCAAAATGAAATTCACAACTGAAAGTCAAAGGATGGAAAACAATACTTCATGTGACAGAAACTTGGGAAAAAGCAGATATAGCTATTCTATTTGCAGACAAAGTAGACTTCAAGCAAAAATGTTTCAGAGGGACAAAGAAGGCCACTATATCCTTATAAAGAGAACAATCCAAAAGACATAATAATCATAAATATATATGCACCAAATACCAGAGCTCCCAACTATATGAAACAAGTATTAACAGACACAAAAAGTCAAATAAGCAGTAATACAGGTGTAATGGGGAATACCCCACTGCCACAAACAAGACAGAACAACTAGATAAAAAAGCAACAACAATAAAAAAAAAAGCAACAAAAAAAAATCAGAACTAAATCAAACTATTGGACTCAGATGTTCACACGGCGTTCTACCCTGACATTCTCCAAAATAGACCATATTAGCATATAGAACACGTGTAAGTAAATGCAAGGGAATTGAAAGTATCCCATGCATATTATCAGATCACAGTGCAATAAAATTGGAAATCAATGGCAAAACACAAAAATTTCATAAACTGGAAATAAAATAACCTCCTGAATAACCAATGGATCACAGATGAACTTAAAGAAATCAGTTCCTATGAAACTACTTTCAATGAAAACATGAGAAAAATTTATAGTTGTGAACGCCCTCATTATAGCCCTATGAGGGAAATTTATAGTGGTAAATTCCCACCGCAGAAAAACTGAGTGAGCTCAAATCAACAACCTAATGTGAACCTCAAGTTTCTAAAAAAGGGCAAGACAGGCCCAAATCCTGTACAAGGGAGGAACTTACAAAGATGAGAGCATGACTTCCTACAATGGAGACTAAGAAAACAATACAAAAAGAGCAATGAATCAAAGAGTTGGTTCCTTGAAAGTTTAAAAGGAAAATTGACAACCCTTTGGCAAACTTATCTTAAAAGGATAGACTCAAATCTATGGAAGCAAAAATGAAAAGGGTAAAAACAAACAAACAAAAAAATCCTGTAGAAAAACCCAGAACTCCATCAACACCTACTTCAAGAACCTATATTTTAATAAAGATGGAAAACACCCAAGGAATGGATAGATTCCTAGAAACATGAATTACCACAGCTCAATTCAAAAGATATAAAAAGTATTTTAAAAAAAACCCACTAACAGTCAATGAAACTGAAGTAATCAAAAACATACCAACAGCTGCATGCAGTAGCGCATGCCTGAAATACCAGCATTCTAGAGGCTGAGGCAAAAGGATCACTGAGTTCAAGGCCTGTATGGGCTACAAAGTGAGTTCAAGGCCAGAGTGAAATACATACTAAAATTCTGTCCCAAAAAAGCAAAAGAAACAACACAAAAATATCCTACCAACAAAAAAAAGTTCAGGCCCTCAAAAATTCACTGCTCAATTATACAAGAAATTTAGAAGACCAAATGTAGCTACTTCTCGAACTCTTTAATGAAACTGAATTGGAAGCAACACTGCCAAAAACCATTCCTGAAAATTAGCATCATACTGATACCGAAATGAGGGAAAGATCCAACCAAAAAATAACTATAGGCCAATCTACCTAATGAACATAAGCACAAAGATCCTCCAAAAGATACTGGCAAACAGAATGCAGCAAATCATCAAGAAAATGATATACCAGTACTAAGTAGGATTCATCCTAGGGATGCAGGAATACAAATAATCCCAGCACTTGGAAGGCTTGAGGCAGGAGGATTGTTCAGTTTGACACCAGCCTGGGCTACAAAGTGAGCTCAAGGCCAGCCTGAACTGCATATCAAGACTGCCTCAAAATGACCAAAAAGGGCGGCCTGCCAGTTAGCTCAGCTGTTTAAGCACCTGCTCATGTAAACATAGGTGCAGAATATCGTGGTTTGATCCCCAGCTCCACAGGCCTTACCAGACCCGCCCTGAAGGCATCCTAAGCCAGCTAAAAAGAAAAAAAAAAAAAAAAAAAAAAAAAAAAAAAAAAAAAAAAAAAAAAAAAAAAAAAAAAAAAAAAAAAAAAAAAAAAAAAAAAAAAAAAAAAAAAAAAAAAAAAAAAAAAAAAAAAAAAAAAAGACCAAAAAGAAAGCAAATCAATAAACATAATACAGCATATCAACAAAGCTAAACATTAAAAATGTATCATCTCAATAGATTAAAAGTCCAACACCCATTCATGATAAAACTTCTACAGAAAATTGGAATAGTGTCTTTATCTTAATCTAACAAAAGCCATCTACAAGACACCAATAGCCAGCATCACTAAATGGACAAAAAATTAAGTTTTCACTTTAAAATCAGTAACAATACAATGATGTTCACTGTCACTACTCTTACTCAATTTAGTTCTGCAAATATTAGCCAGAATAATCAGAAAAAAGAAATAAAAAGATTGATAGGAAAAGGTAAATTATAATTATTGAAGCCCAACATGATACTCCAAGATCACAAAAGTTTCACCAAAACCTTCTAGATTTAATAATCAAATTCAGTAGCATAGCTGGATACAGAGTCAAAACTCAAAAAATCAGTAGCACTCTTTTGCACAGACAATAAATTCACTAAAAGAGAAATTAAGAGAAACCATTCTTTTACACATTAGCATCCAAAAAAAAGCAACCTAGGAATACATCAAAAGAGTAGAAAACCTACATTGAAAATTACAGTGCTCTGAAAAAGGACATTGAAAAAGATATCAGAAAATGGAAAGCTATCTCTTATCTTTGGGTAGGAAGAACCAATACAGTGAAAATAGCCACATTTCCAAAATTATACAGATGTAATGCAATCCCAATCAAAATACTGACAGCATATCTTACACAACTGAAGAAAATCCTAGAAGCTGGAGAGACCTAGAGTAGCAAAAGCAGTTCTAGGTAACAAAGGCAAAGCAGGAGCATCACAATCCCTGACTTGAAATAGTACTACAAAACTACTATAATTAAACACACACACACACACACACACACACACACACACACACACACACACACAAAACAGCATGATACTGACAGAAAAATCAGACCTGAGAATCATTAGAACAGATTAGAAGATGCAGACATAACTCCAAACTCAACTACCTTTGACAAAGGACCCAAACACCTTCACTGAAAGAAAAATGGCCTCTTCAATAAACGGTGCTAGAAAAACTGGTCAAATATTAAACTAGATCCATATCTCTTGCTATGCACTAAACTCGAAATAGATTGAAGATCTAAATTATTAAAACAGAAACCCTAAATCTGCTAAAAGACAAATTAAGTAGAACTCTTGAAGACATTGGTTTAAGTAAAAACTTTATGTACGAACAAAATCCCAATTGCACAGTAAGTATTAAGAAAAATAAACAACTGAGACTGCCTTTTTGAAGAAAGGCTTCTCCACAGCAAAAGAAATCATCTATAGAGTACAGAGACAACTCCAGTGTGGGAAAATTTTTGCCAGCTGTTCCTCAAAGGACTACAATACATAAAGAACTCAAAACAAAACCCAACCAGATCCCTCAAATTTAAAAATCCAACCCAAAAATAGGCATCTGAAATGAATACATTTCTCAAATGAAGTAAAAATGGCAAGTAAATATATGAAAAAATGTTCAACAGCATTGGTCATTCAAGAGATATAAATTAAAACAATGCTGAGATCCCACCTTACTCCAGAAAGAATGGCTATTATTAAGAAAAGAACCCATAACAAATGGTGGTAGGGCTATGGGGAAACAGGAACTCTTCTCCAATGTTAGTAGGAGTGTAGATTGGTACAATCACTACACAAATCACTGAAAATCTAAAAAAAAAATTCTAAAACTATAAGTTAAAAAAAAAAAATCTAAAACTAGAGGTTCCATTTCATCTAGGTATTTTATCTTCCTGAAGGCATTAAAAACATCTTTCCTCAACGATATATGCACACTCATACTTGGAATACACAAATCTTAGAAACATTCTCAAATGTCCATCAATCAATGAATGAAGATATGATTTTAAAAAATATATAATGGACTATTACTGTCATAAGGATAAAATTGAGACACTTGTAACTAAATGGATGTATCTTGAGACCATACTGTTAAATGAAATAAATTGGATACCCATGTTTAAGTATCACACTGTTTCCCTGATATGAGAAACTGAAAGTCTAAATATGGACCAAAATATGTAATGGATATTGAAAAATGGGAAGAAAATGTTCATATGAGAACAGAAACAAGGGAAGGAGGAAAGAGAAAGGAGAAGAAAAAAATAGAAAGTTTTTGTAAATAAGGAGGTTGAAGAGGGGCTGAAGGGAGGGGAATGAGAAAAAAGTAGCAGCAATATATGTATCATGTACAAGCTGAAATTCCCTATGATGAATGTTATAATTAGGTGTATCTAAAATGTACCCCCCCCAAAATACTAAAAGAATCACTGCTTGTCACTTGCATTTTCTGCCTTCCCTGATTTGCCATGGAGGTTTACTGCTCTGCCATGTTCCTCTCCCATTTATCCTGCCTTGAAGCTAGCCAACTATGAAGTAAAACCTCTGCAAACTATAAGCTAAATAAAACTCTTCTGCTTTAAATCTAAACAACTGTACATAATTTCATTTATCCAGTATAACAGCATGACTTTCAGACAGAGTACATCCATTTTTCAAAGCAAGACCCTCACTATCTGAAACAATTTGGTTATTAATAATCATACAGCATGTAATTTGAATTTCTGCTTTATTTACTTATTCAATCTTCAGGTGAATGCAAGCATCTTAAAGGTGGCTTTACAACTTGAGAACACTTAATAAACTTCCTTGTTGTTCCTTTAGCAAAAGATGGAATAGTTAGAACAAGATTATAAGTTAACAGCACTTTTAGGTAGATAAACTATACTTGTTTTTCTGTGTCACCAGTGCCGTGGTGCACCGCTTTCAACATGCTAAGCATTCAACAAAGTAACTACAGATAAAGCTCTAATTTTGCAGTTTCACTATATGCATTTTAGTTGTCCTGGTTCACTTAGTACCACACCCTTCAAAAGCACAGACTGAATTTTAATTACCTATATTTGCCAAATAATTACATAAGGCAAAAACTTTAATTCCTTGGCCAACAAACAGCACACAAATAACTGTATAATTAGCAGGTGCACACTATAATTGGTAATCCACTATATCACTTCTTTAATGTACATTAGAACCTGGTCACTGTTCATCTATTATTTAGTTCATGAAAAGAGAGCAAAGCATATCTCACATAGTTGGTTTTTTTCCCCATATTTTAGGGAAGGGTCTACAGGATGTTCAGGGTCTATTATATCAGACTTGTATCGATTCAACTGTTTACAGCCTCCCAAAAGCTGGGATTATTTGGCTGGCCCTCACATAGTTTTCTGTCTCATCTCCTTGTGACAAACTGTATGTATAATTGTCGGAGAAGTGGAAGGTGAAATACAACAAGGAAAATGATAATGCTAGACGGGAATGTGGCAGCTATTGCTGGGGTTGAGGTGGTTTTGCATCCTGAGGTGCTCAGGTGAGGGTAACTCCCCTGTCAGAAATTAGCAAAATGGTTATGATGAAAATGTCCCAGAGAAAGAGATACTGACCAAAAAAAAAAAAAAAAAAAATCAGGGGAAATTTCAGATACCTCACATCATTGGAATATTTGAAGGATTAAAATGTGAAAAGCTGATCCCAGTGCAGAATGGATTATTATTATTAGTAGTAGTAGTAGTATTTAGGAGAGTGTCTACAGGGTCTACACATTCTCACTGCATAGATCGGACTCGTAGTGATCCTCCTGTTTACAGCCTCCCAAGTGCTGGGATTACAGGTGTGTGCCACCATGCCCCGTCTCAACTGCCCTCTCAGGGTGCCCCAGAGGGCAGAGCCAGCAGTGTAGGCCTGGGGTAGACCCAGGGATCAAATTCCAGGCCCCTGTGTGCCTAAATAGGCGCTTTAATCTGCTGAGCTATTTGGCCAGCCCTCAGAATGGATTATAACAATTCAGCAAGGAGTATGAAAATGACCTGCTCCTTCTAAGGTCCATAGACAAAGTAGTTAAAAATGTTCAAACTATTCTTGGGGAGTTTTCTGTACAAAGAACTTCAATTCCCAGTATCACTGATGATTTAAATTGATATACTAAGCAACCCCATTTTAGTATTTGGTATTATTTCTCTAAATACTTGTTACCCACAAAAGTTTTAATGTCTTTTTTAAAGTTTTTTTAAGTTTAATGAAACTTAAAAAAAAAAAAAAAACAGAAAAGCTACAAAACAACTATTTTCCCCACTAATTTCTAAAATTTATTTGCACAGTGCCAGCTTGCATAGTCACTGCTATAGTGATAATCATCACTTGGTAATCACTAGACTGGACCAGTATCACTGTGTTGTCTCTAGTTTGCCAAAAAAACAGGATGAGATTACAAATGAATTTAAACATTTCATTAACATGAAGTGGTAAAAATTATTTAACACCTAAATACAAAAGAAAAATAAAACAAATTTAAAACCAGAAAATAAATATCAACTTCCAGTAATTTGCAATCAGGTGGCTAATGGCAAGAGCCAACAGGCCATGCCAAACAATTCAAAATAAAATCCAAACAAATTTTGTTTCCTAAATACAAAACAAAGCCTTTTACAATTTCAGGCTTGGCAGATAAGAAAAAACCATCTCAGCACATATTTTGCTGCATTTCCTTAAAGATTATTCACTTAAATCGCTTTAATCTGGAATGTGATAATGAATAACTCCAAGCATACTCCTCTGTCACACCCTAAACTCAAGAATTCTGTAGGCCCCGGGCTGGATCTAGCCTGGTCGCTGTTAGCTTCTTTGGATCTGGCTCCATGGCAGCCTGACAGTACACTCTGCTACCCAAATAGGTCGGTGAGCATTCTCTGGAAAAACACAAGCACACCCTCTGCCCCAGGTTAGTTGTGGACTGAGTCACTTCCATTGTCCGGTATGGAGATCTCGCCAAAGGACCTTTCTTAGCCTTTTTCTTCTTACCTGGTTTGTTGTTCTACTGCTGTAAAAGTATAAAAGTTTAATAGTAGATACTGACAAGTGAAATTGGAAGGATTGACTCCTCTTTGCTTTAAAAGAATTTTGATCATACAGTGGACTTTGGAGGCCACCACTAGGTCTTTTATTATTTAAATAGTGTGCCAAAATCAAGTGACTGTTTGTGCTTTTCTTGCTCTTGTTGCTAGTATTCAAATTAAAATAAAATTATTTTTTATAAAAAAAAAAAAAGAATTCTGGTATAGTTATGAGTGTGAAAGAAAGCAGCACTTATTGAAGGCCTCATTTTACATTAAATGCAAATTGTAACTCAAATAATCTAAATATCTAAAAGGAAGTTAATCTTAATACAGAAGCCTAATTTATATAATGGCACAGTAGTTTATATAATGGTACATCAAATGGACAATGTGCAGGCAAAAGAAAGCCTTATGACTTTACACGTGTGAGCTGTCTGAGCCTCTTGGGTTATGTAGACTCAGGAATTTGGTCTTAGTAACAAAATACAAGTAAATGCAAGTTTTTAGGGTTTTTCTCCTTAAAAGTGACTAATAGGATTTTAAAGTATAATCGAACCAAACGGTATGACAGTTTATTTAAAAGAACTTAAAAGAGATAAGAAATCTGAGTGCTAGTCCACCACCTACTAAAAGTAAATCACAGACTTGTCCAGGACTAGGGTCACCATCCACAAATTCAAAGGACATCACTTGTGATAATAAGGCTCATGCTTACTTAAAAGTGGTAACAAATTAGAATCACATACACCAAATATTAGTCTAAAAGGGAGATTAAAACATCTCTTAAAATAATCATGGCATACAGAATTGATTCCACAGCAATCAATTTTACCTTGGTAACTTCTTATACAGGAATCGCTTTAAGTCCTGAAAGAAAATATTAAAAAATAATATACCTTTCTCTGCTTTTCTAGACCTGTCCTTCCTGCCTTTCGGGAACCTCAAGTCCTCATACATAACTTTTCTTGCTGGAGTTTCATCTCTACATTTCTGATTTTGACGCTAGTCCTACAGCTGAGGCAATGCAGCCTCTCAGCTTCCACTTCATTGTCAATTTGGAATAGTCAGGGTATCCGGTTGATTACTGTGCTAGGAAACGAGACACAAAAACTCGTGTCATCAGACCCAACCTTCTTCCGGGTCCTGCAGCAGGGCTGCGGCAAGTGCTTGGGAGCGTGCAGACTCGCTGAAGCCCAAGACTTCGGCAAGCTCACTTCCCTAAACCCCAAGCCCTGCCTAAGGATGAGGGTCCCGGGTCAGGCTTCACCTGGGGAGGTCGCAGGCGGCGCAAAGGCCAACCCTCTCTCTTACCTTGCAGGACCGAGAACAACTACCCTCTTTCTAACCTATAGACCTAAAACCCACCATCCCGGCCCCGCCGCTCCAGCTCCCAGCCAAAGCCATCTGCGGGAGCCGCCTGGTAGCCGCGGCGACCCGGTGTCCTAGGCCCCTGTGGGGACTCAACCCTGGTGACCCCCTCAAAAGCCCCGGGGAGCCCCTCCACCGAGAGCCCGCCTGACAACTCACGTCAGCCATGCCGCGCAGCTCCGGCCTCGGCCCCTGTAAGACAAAGCCACCCTGAGCACTGGCCGACCAAGCTCCGCCCGGCCACCACAGGTCGTGACCCGCCGGGAAACGGACAACCTTTCCCCCAGACTCGCCAATCCATCGCCCGCGCCCCCGGACTACCTGGCCTTCTTGGTTGTCCGACTATCTCCCACAGCCCTTCAGCAATACCTTCAGCTTCCTCGGCCAGCCGCCGTCACGTAACTCACAAACTTCCGGAACTGCGCTTCCGGAAACACTGGCCAAACCTACCGCAGTGGGTGTAAAGGACTTCCGGTTTGACCTGGCGCAAAGCGCTAGCGCCACCAGCGCGCCTGCGCTTGCGCATCCCGTTTCTCCCAGTGGCGGCCGCCTTCTTTCGGTTTGCTGGGCTCCGACCCTCTTGCGCCTGCTTACCACGCCTCCTGCGCCTGCGCGCTATTCTCTGTTGCGTTGCCAAGTGTTGTCCCGGCATTATATGAGGAGCAGGTGCGTCTTTTTCATTTCTTGCTAAAGAAATGTGTTTGGTGGAACAGCACCAACTGTACTGCCCGTAATCCGAAGCCCAGCCTTGAGTTTCCGCACTGTTCTGGCTTCCTGACGTGGAGCCGCGCATACTGCCCGTTTTCTCCTGGTCCGACGTGCACCTCGCAGTGTGAGGATTTCCAGTGCTGATTTTGGTTAATGCTTTAGTTTGCACATTCGAGGAGTGCCTGCTGCTGGAGAGAGCAGTACCACCACAGGGTTTGCCCAGTGGGAGAACTAACCTTCACTGACCGTAGCTTTTTGTTGTTTTGTCACGGGGCTCCGCTGTGCATCCTAGGGTGTGCTGCAGCGTTGGGCCTTTAGTTGTGGATTGCAGAATCACTGGGAGGTTGAGGCAGGAGGATCATTGAGAGTTACAGACCAGCCTGAGCTACAAAGTGAGCTTAAGGCCAGCCTGAACTAAACAGTGACACCCTGTCTCAAAAAGACAAAAAACAAACAACAACAACAACAAAAAAAACACCTTAGGGTGGATAAGACACTGGTCCACAGCTTTTGTTGCATGCAGATTTCTTCTGAATCTTTATTTGAAACTGTAAAATCTTGAACGATGAGATCTGTGGAATCTTGTTTACTAGGATCTTACTTTCCAATCCCTAGAGTGCAAAGGAACTAATTTTAGTTCAAAACACGAAAATCTGGATGTTCGCTTTCCTGTGGCTGCCTTTTCAGAGGATTAAATCGTAAAATACACCTTACTGCTTTTTTAACATGTTCATGATGGGGCTGTAATTCATGTTTCACTGCTGTGCAACTTGAAATGGTACATAGGTGAGTATCCCTTACATTACTGTACCAGTGTGCCAACAGTGATACAAGCTGCGGGATAGGACAGTCAAACACGTACCACTGTTGATACCAAGGCAGGGTTGTATAATCCCTTGAAGTTGTCACTCTCCTGTCCTAACTTCAGACAACTTCAATGGTATTTCCTATTTTCCTTTTTCCAAGGTGCCATGAGAATGTAGAAATAAGTGTTTTTCTGGGTATTGTGTTTGCCATTTTCATCTCATTGGAGGTTGGGCATCTTTATATATATATATATATATATATATATATATATATATATATATATATATATATTTTTTTTTTTTTTTTTTTTTTTTTTTTTTTTTTTTTTTTTTTTTTTTTTTTTTTTTTTTTTTTTTTTTTCTGTATTTGGTGCAGGGTCTCACTATGCACCTTGGACTCATAATGTTCCTACTATTTTCACTTCCCCAGCACTAACATTACAGGTGTGTGCTTCCACGCTCAGTGTGCTGGCTCACGTGTGCCCGGGGCCGGCACTCCCCATGGAGGATGGAACTCTGTCCCTGTGCCTACCGAAGGAGGGCTTAGTCCACTGAACTATCTCGCTGGTCCTCCATATATTTCTTCCTGTTAGCTCTAATTAAAAAGTTGTAAATATGCAATAAGCCTTAATTAAACCATTCCCTTAATGTCCCTATTCATAACCTTCATGAATCACATTTGCTGTTTGTTCATCCCTGCATCATCCTTTCCTCCTTAACGATTTTTTGCATTTGTTTTTCAATTGTTGATTGAAACGATTGTTTATGTTCAGCAAGGCCAAATCAATAGCCCCTCTAGCATTCTTCCATTGGTCAAACAAATATGAAACATATAAAGAAAAAAGGTTTATTTGGGCTCAGTTTTATATTTCATTTCATGATGAATTGTTCCCATTACTTTGGGCATGTGGTAAAGAAAAATGACAGGCCTTCTAGCCAGGATGCAAAAAAAGAGAAAGGAGAGACCAAGAAGGACTGTGGTGAGGACTATACCTTTATGACATGGAACTTAGGTTAGACTACTGAGTAATAGCAGGCACAACTGAGTAATAGCAGGCAACACTTGCTGAAACAGTGCATATTCCTACTTGCTCAAAACAGTTTTGTAAGGTACCAATGTTGATAAA
Source organism: Ctenomys sociabilis (assembly GCA_004027165.1). Lineage (NCBI taxonomy): Eukaryota > Metazoa > Chordata > Mammalia > Rodentia > Ctenomyidae > Ctenomys > Ctenomys sociabilis. The sequence goes on from PVKA01005552.1 coordinate 60,139, forward strand.
GTAGGCAGTCTATAATGTGGGCCCAATACATCTGCATTCTAATCAGGATCCTCTACCATAACCCAACTGATGCCTTCAGTCTTCCACCAACATGACTTTTGATTTCCCCCCATGCTCAAGCCTAGCTACTAGGTTACAGAAAATTCACAAGTAAACATTTTAAATATGTCACCAACTAGGGAACCATAAAAAAATTTTTGTTGGTCACCTGTGAAAATGATTCTTTCAAATTACCTTCATTTTCCTAAGCTTTTGCTTTTTTTCCCCTTTTCCTTGCTTCCTTAATTATATAAGTTGCTGAGATCAATAAACAGGAGGCCAGAAAATTGCACCTAACTAGCTATAAATCTGTCTGTACTTGAACCTATCATCCATCCATTTTTCAATGAATGCTATTAGTATCTTTTAGTCAAAGTAATTTTTGCAGAGATCTATTTATTCTTTGGACACATGAGAGACTCAGTACTGTCATCCCTGTTTTTATCCATCTTTCACTTTTCCTTCTTTCCATGATACCAAAATATTAGTAAGGTCCCTCATGTAATAATAACTAAAAAATGCCTTCTGTAGAAACCATACTTTTTTCAGTTACTAACCTCTTTACTCTTTCCATAACCAAATTTTTGTAAGTCTTTAGTCTATTTTTAATTGCTACTACCACATATCCAAAATCCAATCCAGAGATCTCAAGTCTACATTCTGAATGTCTCTGAAAATCACTTACCTAGTCCTATCATAGTCCATGCCATGATCATCTCTTGATGGTAACCTATTGTTAACATTCACTTCTGCCCTCTGCTCTTCAAACAGCAATTTAAATACTTTATCTAAATCTCATCATGTAACTCTTCCTTTAAATATCCCAAGTATTTTTACTTTGAGAGAGGGTCTTGTTATGTAATCCAGGCAGGCCTTGAACTCACTATAGAATACAGGCTGGCCTTGAATTTGATTGTCCTGCCTCACTGTCCCAAAACAGATCACTAGCATGCACTACCACACCCAGTGGGGTTTTGATGACTGACAGCATAACAGTACAGTGTTATCACTGGGGTATATATGATCTTATGAGGACCTGGTTCCTATCATCATTTTCTTACTTACCCTGGCATCCTTCTGATAGGTCACTTCCTATGCTAGTATCATAGTTCATATGACAACTAGTTTGGCCACTCTTCAAATGTTTCCCTAGGGTTCATCTTACTCCTGCTCACCTTTTTGGTTTCAGCTTAAGCTCAATTTCTCAAGAATCTTTCCTGACCCACCCAGAATAGTTTAGGTCTCTCAGATATATTCCCTCGATGTACTTTGCAATTTTCTGTTTCAGTTATCAGAATTGTAAACTAGTTATTTATTTGACATTTAACATTGTTTGCTACATGTAAATCACCTAAGAACTTTTGTCCTGTTTCCTGATTAATATAAGCTCATTACTTGGAATATGGCAGGCATTTACACATTTGTGGAATGGCTTAATAAAAGAATAAAAAAAACCAAATTCCCCTTCACAGTGAGAACAAACCTTTTTATTAATATATTATGATAATAAAAGAATAAAAAAATAACAAATTCCCCTTCACAGTGAGAACAAACCTTTTTATTAATATATTATGATAAAGTACAGAGACTGAAAGACAAAAATTCATCATAAATCATTCAGTAGAACATTCATTAAAAATCAAATGCATTTGCTTTAAGAGTTCTCACACAGGAAATTTTATTTTTTATAACTCTGATATAACATTAGTTTACAAATGAGACATTTCATTTTTAAACCTAATTATATAATCTTGAATGCACTATAGACAAAGTAAGATCTCCTTTATGTTTCACTTCATTTAGCTTACACAAGGCTTCCTTTAAAATTCCATCATGCATTGAAAATTTCCTGTAGCTTTTTAAAACACAAACTAAAACCTAACACTGAACTGTAAATGGACAGTCTTACAAAGCAATTTAAAAACCAAGAAGAAAAAGGTAAGAAGCATTTCTTAATGAAAATAAATTATTACAGCATCAGTTTTTTTTGTTTTTTTTTTCTTCAACTCATTATAGTCACCCAACTTAAAACAATCCTTTCAAAAGTAATGGCTGGGGCACCCCAGTGCACAGTTAGCACAGTTCTTATGCGAGGCAGGCTCAACTACAGTAGATGTAGACAAAACTCACCTTTCTCTGCCAGGTGACCTGCTACCTCCACAGCCAGTCATCAAAGTCATAAATCATTTATGAACTAAGACACTCAAGAAACACTTCTTACCCTTATGTAGTCCCACATTGCTAGACTTAGAAAGATAGTTGGTTCCAAAGTGTGGGCCTTAAATAGGAATCTATTAAAACATGAAGATCAACAGAAAATTCACACCAATCAAATTTTATGGGCTGATTTTCAAATGTAGAAATAAGAATACCCATTGCTAATGGAAGCCCTGCTCTGTGCAAACATTGTGTGGTATATATTAAATAATCACACATCTGAGGTATAAGCTAGAAAGAATGCATATGTACAATTACACATGTACACATCCACAAAATATTCACAAATCTATTGGCCCCAACACCAGCAAATAATCAAATTAAATCAAAAGATCACATATCAACAGGAAAATGTTACACATAGGGAATTTACAAAATTTTCATTACATAATCCTTAATATAAGGAGTATGTTTTGAATTACTGTTTGGAGGAAAAATTTTACCATTGATATGAAAGTATTTCACAGTAATGAGGCTAAAGATAAAAGTCTTGACTGTGATGCCTGCCAGATTAACAGAGGATTGCAAGAATTTTTTGAACAGCCACATTCCATCCACTTTTTCTTTGTAATTGAAAATCAGAACTCAGGGAAATTTTGAAATTATTGCCAGAGTATCTCAGGGTATCTCTATGTCTCTGTCTCTGTCTGTCTATCTATCCATCTATCTGTCTGTCTATCTATCTATCTATCTGTCTATCTATCTATCTATATCTATCTGTGTTTGTCTGTTTTCCAGGAATTGAACAGGCAGGCTCTGCCACTGAGCTATTTCCCTGGTCCCTATTTCTTTCTGTTGTATTGGTTTTTACAGAATATTAGACATTTTAACTAGGCAGTAATCTAACATGTCCAATAAGATTTTTTAGTTACTTAATGAAGATTAAAATTCAAATTGATTGTTTATTTTTATTATTTTTTTCTATTCCAATAAGGGAAAAAATGCCCTTCTGGTTTGCTTTGCTCAATATGAAGGGGAAAGTTAGTACAGGTTATACTGAACCCACAAAGTCCACACATTTCACAGGGAGAAGATACATCAACACAGTCTTTTAATCATTTGGTCCTTTGCCGTAATACTTACTAGAAAAGTTTTTCCTTTGGTCCTTACATCCATCAAGAAATATTCCACTGTCGTAACAAGGCAGAAGATTTTTTTACATGAAATATGCAGAAATACATTAACATCAGCATGTCATAGGTGTTAAATAGCTGCATTTAAAAACATTACTGATTTGATAGGGAAATCAAATAGCAATTTTATTGGGAATCAAATAATTTTTATATTTAGCGCAAAAGATTTATCAGGAATAAAAGTGAAGCATAAAAGTGCAGTTAACTTAAGGGCAAGCATTCCACATTCCTGTTCCTGTTGACACCTGAGCTGACACACAGCAGAGTACTGTAATGCATGGAGATGCTTCTAGGACTTGACCTTTCTGTACCAAGTCTTTATAAACCATGAACATGCATGTAATGGTTATGAAACAAGCAAAGACAATCTGTTCCAAATACAGGTTATTTTCTCTTAGTTAATTTTGAGATGGATAACTTAAAATTTCTCATTGTCAAAGATTCAATTTATTTGATCAAAATAAGTTTCAAGGCTTACAGATGACTACATGGCTAGCACCAGTCATTTGGAAACTAAGAAATCAAAAAACAAAAGGAAAAGGTACTATTTCCTTTCCCCCAAACCTTCACAAGAACAATTGTGTCTTTATGAACATAAAATATATAAAGCATGAACAAATATGACTGCTATCAAATTTCCAAATTACCAGTTAGAGAAATTAGTTAAAGTCAAGGCCTTTTAGGTAGAAAATAAAATGAAAAAGTGACATTGAAAGCTCATGTAGCTAAAAAAGAAAATGGAAAAATATGGGGATTTTTAATCATAAGAGAATAACAAACATGAAAATCTTACATCTAAGATAGTTAAAGTCTTCTTGTTGTATACTGCCAACCTAAAGGACAAGATGTTCACTGCCTTGCGCCATGTTATAGAGGATATTAAGAGCTCCATCTTTACTTGCAGGCTTCATAGGTGGCTCAAATTGTCAGTCACTCAAAACAATGCTTTCTCACAGTTGTTTGAACATTTTATCAAACATATCTTCCTAACAAATTATGAAATGGATTGGAATACAGTAATAGACCCAAAATACAATACTGTCCAAAAGCCATGTGTGGCTTTATTACATGGAACTTCACTTACTTTGATAATTTTACCTATCCCTTTAAAGCAGGGATTTAACGAAAAAGGAATTGGTCAACAAGAAAGTTTAGTTCACACAAGAATTAACCATAATAGTGAAAAATTCCCATTAATATTGGAAAAATAAACGTGAATTTTTTATAAATTTTTGACACATGAACTTTCAAAATTAATTAGAGTGTTATGACATTTTTAAAAACTACAAGCTCAAGAAAATATTTCAATTTTATTTTAAGCATTGTTTCTTTTAAAGGTCACATTTCTAAAAGAAATTGGTTAAGTTATTCAGGTTTCTTACGAGAATATGTTTACTATAACCTTGAATTTAATCAGGCTTTTTTACTGATTTACTAAGGAAGGGGATTCAAGAGAACATCGTTAGAATATCATTTTAGCAGTTTTACTTGACAGGTATCAGAAATCAACTATACCCCCCCAAAAAAAATCATTAAAGAAAAGTAAGACCACTCTACCTTGCTCACAGAAAAACTGCCAAAAATATGTTCATATTCCACTAAATATGAAGCAAAATCATTAAAATATTACTATCACAGGAGGCTAAAAATCAAATATTTCTAAATTCATTATATAGGCACCAAAAACTTCAATTTCTAGCTGCTGTTTTTCTAATTTATATTATGGATTTAATTATAAGGAGCTTATTCCTATAGGACTAATTGAGTTCCTCAACATGAATAGATTATATCTTTGGGCTTTTAAGGGGTGACTTGCTCTATAACTCACTATTCTACTTGCTGCTCTATTTTGGCCCATTGTTGCATGTGGCCAAACAGATCCTGATTAATATATGAATGATAACCTACGTGTACATTTAGGAGTTGGCAGTAGGGTTAAAGGCACAAAGCAGTATTTGAGTAGTAATTTTTTAACTGTTTGTTGAAGAGTCTATCCACCTTTGGATCCTGTTTAAATGATCACTAAGAAAATGCAAATTTCTATGGGCAGAAAATTAGGTGTCTTTTTCATAAATGTTAGCAGCCTTCCAAGACATATATGAACACTTGGGTCCTTTTAATTATTAGGATTGCAAATGCATAAATACAATTTTATTATTAAAAAACTCAATTTAATATTTATAGCCATTTCCTCATATTTTCTTTAAAATCTATCAGTATAACATTTCATTTCTACATATGGCTTAGCAATTCAATAAACAAATAACAAACTGATATTCTACACCAGTTCATTAATCTCAGTATATATTTTGGAATATAATGGCAATATTAAAAATATTAATTCCTTCTAAGCTGATAATTCTATAAGAGTTTACAGAAACTTGAATAGTTTTTGGGTTTTTTTCCATTTGAAAAAGTTTCATTGTTTAAACTTCATATACTTGACACCTGATAGGGAAAACTTAATTGTGTCATACAACATTTATTCCTTCACCTTAAGAGAAGCATGTCATGGAGCCAAACACTCAAGTAACTTAAATAAAAAGGTAATAACCTGTATGTATACAAAATGTTCATTCCATAAATATTTACACAACAACGGACAAATGGAGAACCACTACAAGTAGAAATGGCTACAGGTGTGATAATCCCTTCTCAAGACATTTTTAGTTAGGAATTGTATCAGCTTAAAATAAAAGTAACTGCAGAAGCACAACTAAAATATTAAGTTTAGTTTTAATTTATTACTATTTAAAGGAACCAAGGAGTCAGAAACAGTCCAAGACTTCAGAAATCAACTATTCAGTTCATATCAGATCTTTTCTTCAGCTTTCTTGATGAAACTAACTCTACATAAGAGATCAGAAGTATACTAACAGGGATAGCCTCAAGCCGCTCAGCCCCCTTTGTACAGACTGGTCAGCCGCTCCAGTTCTTTACAGTTATCCATGCTAAGGGCATCTGCCTTCCTCCGGAGCCGATCATCACGGTATACTTTTGCAGCATACTGCATATCTGTTTCTGTTAACAAAAAGATTTTGCTATATCAATAATCATAACACCTAGCTATTTAAATTCATTGCACAGAAGACCTTCAATGTATTTCTGTTAACTGACTTTTAAAAAAGCAAAGAACCCTAGCACTATGTCTAAAAGACTGTTGAGCAACTCAGGGTCTTATAAACACTAGACAAGCATTTACCACTGACCTGCATCCCAACCCTTTCTTGAGACAAGGACTTGTTCAGCAGCCGAGGCCTACCTAAACTTCCTGTCCCCCTGCCTCAGCCACTCAAGTGGCTATTATTAAAAGCCTACACCCCCATGCTCAGCTAGAATTCCTTCTCTTTAAATGAAAACTTTATAGGAAGCTTTGCATGTAAAATGAGCACAAAGAAGAAGCTACTCCACACTACAATCCTGTCAACCCACACTGGAAGCTCACGTCCTGAGGCAGTGGTTTAAAAGTCAGTTTTCTGAAGCATCGCCTCAGCCTCAGCCTCAGCCTCTATAACACCACATGCTAGTCATGCTGCCAACAATGAGCCTGCTGTGATTTCTTTGTTAAAATTTCAGATAATCCCAAATTTAAGTATAAAAATGTAAAATCTTGTTCTGAGTTCATCTCAATTTTTAAAAATGACATGTCTGTATATCTATAGTTACTGAAGAAACACAGGAAAATGCATGTGACGCAGTTTTAACAGTAACATTCTGCAAAGAAGCATTTTAGATGCTTCCTTCAGTTATAAAAAAAAATATATATGTACTACAAATCAAAACTCTTAGCTGGGTGTGCTGGGGCATACCTGCAAGCCCAGCACTTGGGAGGCTGAAGCAAGAGGATCACCATGAATTCAAGTTGGCCTGGGCTACGCAGTGAAATAAAAGCCAGCCTGAACTGAATAGAGAGATGCTTCTTAAAAGGAGAGAAAAATAACCCAACTCTATAGGAAAGCTAGTTTCAGGCCTTTTACTCTTAATACTTTTAAATGGTGGGGGTACTTAGAGAAGACAACAGAAAAAGGAAAGAGTAAGTTACTTTATAGGAAACAATGGCCAAAGGAGAAGCCCTCTGGTTTATATGTATCAGTCAGGACCACATTTAAAATAGACTCACAGGTAAAAGTAGAGTATTCCATCTCCAGAAACAATCTTTTATTCAATCCTTAGGGCTAGGATTAACAATTTTTTTTTTTTTTGCAGAACCAGGGATTGAACTCAGGCCCTTGCGTTTGCCAGGGAAGTGCTTATTCCACTGAGCCATCTCCCCAGCCCCATCAATTTCATCAAGCCAAACACTTTTGTTTATAAGTAATGTACTTGTAAAAATCCACTTTCCAATGACTCATTGCTAACAAATGATAGTCTAGATCCAAATCCTAATGTGCAATTCCTAGCCTAGCTTTCTATTTGTATATTTCAAATTACTGCTTGTAATTTTATAAAACATTTCTTTTCCAGTCTATACATTAAGTAATGTTAGAAGTAACTCCAAAACAGAAAAAAAAAACATGTCAAAAGCATCGATCAACAATGATTTTTATGACTTTCATTTATGAAACAGGATAATTTCAGAGCTGACGTGTAGCTCAGTGATGGAGTACTTCTCTAACAATGCTAAGCCCTTGGTTCAACTTCCAGCACCACAAAGAAAAAGGAAGATCCCATTCTAAGTAATGGAGGAAATATCCAGTCAAGGCACTGATACATGGAGTTCCCCACACTTTCTACCACTCAAGGCCCCAAGCCCAAAGAAATACTGAATTTAACTTTATTTTAAAAAACTACAAAAATTGAGAATAGCACAATGAATACCCTAAAATTCTTTACCATGTTTGTTCTCCATATTTTGTGTCAAATTTGTTTTAGCTGTCTATCTTTGAGCAGGACTGTTACTATGGTCCCTTTTGCAAAGCTGAGATAAGTTGCAGATATTATGACTTTACATTTGTAACAGATTGTCATCTTTCCCCAAAGAAGCAGACCCTTAGAGAACTATCAGGTGAAGGTCAGCCTGACAGGCTGCCCCCTCAGACTTCACCCTCAGTCCCAGTGATAGTGTGATGGGTGCTCCCTGCCTCCCTCCCTGTGAGGAACCAATGAAGGATGTCAGTCTGTTCTTTGCTGTCCTGTTTCTTTTCTCTCCTTTAGTCTTACCTGTGTCTTTTGTTTCACTGATATTTTTTAATACATGCATACTATTTTGTATGTGAATGATTAAAAACAATGAAAATGTGTGGTAGCAACTTTAACACATAAATGTGTACAATTTAATTGTGGACAATATGATGTATGAATAGGGTGTATTGAAGGGTCCATGAAACCTGCTAATACTGACCTTGCCAGACAGTTGAAAGATTAAACTAGATAATGCCAAACAAAAACATTTTCCCAGACTGCAATTAAAAAATCATAATAAATACTAATATTGAATACTTCTAACACAAGACATCTATGCTTACTACATATTATCTGGATTTTGTCTTTTGTTTTGTTTTTTGAGACAGGATTTGGCTATGTAGTCTAGGCTGGCCTTGAACTCACTATGTAGCCTAAGGCTGGCCTCAAACTTCTATCAATCCTCCTGCTTCAGCTTCCCAAGTGCTGGGATTACAGGCATGTGCCACCACACCCAGCTTCCACACATTAGTTGTTATCATCCATGTGTTTGTGATAAAGGAACTGAAATTTAAGTAATGTATTCTTAAGAGTCAGGATCTTGTGTGGCAATTCCAGAGCTTGCACTTTAACCATAATATTCACTTATCAACCAAATACATGTTAATGACAGCAAGTGTCATTGTCCTTACTATGTGTCAACTGCTGTGAGGCCACATGTATATAAAACCTATGACACATGGCTCTCAGAAGCCACAAAACATTGGCGTGAGGATCACCTGAGATTAAAAAGAAATCTCAGGATATTGGAGTCCCTTATGTAAAAAGGCAGTATTTGATACAACCCATCTGTATACTTTACTATATTCTAATTGTGTATTAGTTATACTAATATTACATAAATGTTATGTTATTAGTTGTTTTACTGCACCATTTGGAGAACCTTGAAAATAAAAAAAAAATCTGTATGTTTTCAGGACAAATGCAGTTTCCCCCTATATCATATCCTATCAGTGACTGGCTGAGACCATGGGGAGAGAGGAAGGCACTGACATAGGTGGTTATGGGAAGGACCAAGCTTTGATTGCTTTCCACATACCACGTAATTCCAGAGCATCGGCCCAGGAGAAACTACAGTAATCAGTGCTGAAGACTATGAAGCTTAACAATTACCAACTTACTTTGTTGTCTTTCTTTCCAGCAATTATTTCGAATATTAGTCACATAATCTTCTTCCACACTCTTTTCTACCTTTTGTAGTAACATTCCTTTGTATTCATTTTTAAAGTCCTTGTTGACATAATAAACCACTCCTAAGTTTTCTGTTTGCATTTTAATAGTTTGCCCAGAACCACTGTAAAAAAAATACATGATTATTTTTAGGTTAAATTAGATTTTTAATATTCTACCATAAACCAAGGTAACAAAATTAAAAATAAAAAGTGAATGAATATTAACAAAACATTGTTTCAAACTGCTTAAAACTAAGTAGTTAAAAAACATACTTTAATATAGTATCTTATAAAGTTCTCTCAATTTTCAGCTAATAAAAATTTTATTTGAAAAATAAAGTCATGCATACTTTAGGGAATCTTTTCTTAATGCTGTAAAATCATTGCTAGTATGATTCTATAATTTCATGTCCACTGTCTTAAAGCTGTTGCATTAAGTTTCCTTTATGCCCTCACTTCTTAGGGAAGTCATTTCCCATGTATGTAAAAAGCATTATGTCTTTAAAGTATTTTTATCTTTTGAAGTGGTTTTTGTCTTTAATGTCAACACAACAAATGCTACATTAAACTCAAGTTCAAATATAACATTTCTGTCTTTATACACAATGGAAAACATAAAGTAATAACATAAAACACTTTTATCACTTATGTGGCTAAAAATTAGAGATTTTTAAATTGGCACACATGTAGTTAATAATTTGGCATTTAAAAATATCCTTTAAAGAAAGCTAGATAAGAAACAGCAACAATTTCGTAAAACTTCACTTAGCTACTTACGATCTGGGATATAAAGAATAAGGAGGATTAGAGACCATCAAGTGGCTTAATAATGACACGAGGATCAATACAATTATGGGCATCAGCTGGATAAACACAGAAAAACCTCCCTATAAAAAAATCATCAAAAATAATAATTTTAATATAACCACAACTTTCAATAACAGTTAACACACATTTAGATGCAGAAGGGGCATCTGAGACCATCCAGTTAGCTGCGCTCTCAAATATGCCTGCCACACCAGGCTCCTTGCAGCATTGCAGGCACACTGGCAGACTGACTTGAGAGCCATTCTGTGGACCCTGTTCTACACACACAGAGGTTGTTTTGTCTGCCACTCAGGTGACCAATGTGCCACACCTGCAATACTGCCTTCTGCTAGCTGGGAGGTGGGAGGTTGGGTTGAGGGGAAGCCCAATAAGTTTTCAGTAGTTTCCCTTTTAAGGAACAAAAAGTACCTCTAAAACATGCAGAGTACAGACATGTCTTCACTAGAACCTGGAATACCAAATCTGCTGTCATACTGCCTAGCACCCCATGGTGATCTGTATCCCCCATCCCTAAGGGGTTTCTAGTCTCCATTGTACAGACTGCTAAAGGAAGCTCATTAGACCTAAAACAACTTGTCCCACTTTTAGACAACTGTAATTGCTTTTCGTGGGCTAAAGGCTGGCACTTTGTCATTTCTAATCATATCATAAACATACATCTCCTCTTTCTTCTTCTCTTTCATGTCCACTGTGTCGATGCTGATGTTGATGGCTATAACCAGTTCGGCCATTTGAAAATGAATGCACACTACCTACAAATCAAAATTAAAAGCAAGGTTATGTTAGGAAGAGCAACTGTGATCAGAAAAGTCACATTTTCTTTTACACTTTTAACAAATTACTAAAATAACACATGTGCACTTTGAGCAGCAAATGTTAACTGTCCTCTCCTCTGTGTGGGAAAGATGGACAGATACAGGCTGTTGCCTCCTGGATGCGCTGCTCTTTTCAGCGAGGCATAGCTCCTCCTCTGGGGAGACTCACGTGTGACACGGGAGCAGTGCACCAAGGCCTTCTGTTCTTACTCTGCAACTTTGCTTTCTGCACTTAAATCAAGGAGACATATCTTTGAAACTCTGAGGATAGTACTCTAGCTCATTTTTTAAGGCTATCTAATATCTACAGTATGAGTGTACTACAATTTACTCAAATATTCTCTTGTTGATGGATATGTGAGTTCAGATAAAATGACCAACCAGAAATGGTCACTACCGACAAAAATATGCTATGTTACAATAAGCAAAAGACAGCAAATCAATCATCAGAAAAGTAATTCATTATTGCCTAGAAGATTTCTGATTGTTCCTAATACCTATCAAAATTACTAGTGTTAGTAATTTTTATGATAATTATGTATTTGAATACATCAAAGCTCAGGTTATAGTTTCAATCATTATATTTATATATCCTCTTTCCTTCAAGGATTATACAATATGTCCCATCAATGATTGTAATCATTAATATTCTGAAAGGGCACCAAATTACATTTTCATTCATAAAGATCCTCCTAACTTTGAGCAATGTGTTTAATTCACCACCTTAAGTAAAACATGGGACTATATTTTTAACTATGTAGAGATGCCACTCCCAAAGAAAATTACTTTCTTATTAAAAAAAAAAAAAAAGAGCAGTAAATGCTTGTAATTTTTGTTTTTACTCTGATTTTTTCCTCTCTTGAATTTCTTTTCTTTTTCTCTTGAATTTCTTAAAACTTATTGTTTTTGTGTCTGGTAATCTGGAAAACTAATTTGCACACAGCATCATGTAATACAACAACCATTGTTGGGTTCCTATTACTTTGTTTAGTGAAATCTTGTATCATGTATAATGCTATTTTCTTCTATTACTATTTTGTATTCTTTAAAAATAATAATAAAAAGTACAAAAAATAGGAAAAAAAATTACTTTCTCTACAAATTAGTCACAACAAGCATGGGTGAATTTAAAAGCTACCAATGTTGATATCATGAGAGCCATTCAGTGATGTCACCGCCCTACTGCTGCCATAGCCTAGTGCCAGTAGTTATATCTTTTTTTTTTTTTTTTTTTTTTTTGTCTTTTTGAGACAGGGTCTCACTATGCAGTTCAGGCTGGCCTTGAGCTCACTTTGTAGCTCAGGCTGGTCTCAAACTCACAACAATCCACCTGCCTCAGCCTCCCGAGTGCTGGGATTACAGGCATGCGCCACCACACCTGGCTTTAGTTATATCTTTTTTTTTTTTTTTTTTTGGAACCGGGGAACTGAACTCAGGCCCTTGTGTTTACCAGGGAAGCGCTTATTCCACTGAGCCATCTCCCCAGCCCCATAGTTATATCTTTTTTAATGTAACAAGAAAATCCCCAAAACTTTATTAACTATGAGTCAGACTTTTTTCTATTTCATTACAAACACATTTGGACTTCTATATCCATCTAAAAGAGCCATCTGTAGTGTTATTAATAAAATATTCACAGAGATAGAGAACCTGCCGGTCATCCAGGTGTAGGAGATATCATACTCCTATAACAGCATTTACTTACTGTAGGCATCACACTGGATTTCTTGCTTAGATTTCCTTGCTCCAGCATTAGATAAAACACAGAATATTTGCATGGTTTATCTGTTTTTTAATTAAAATCTGTTCTGGAGAAAGGCAAGCTATAGAAAAAGTAACAACACTATCACTCTTTTTCTCCCTTCCAGGCAAGGCATCACAGGAACCTAACTAGTGAGAAGTACAAGGGAGAAAGCAGAAGTATCTGACTAGTCAACAGGAGTGAGAGTCTTTACCCTCACAAAACATGGTATTTAATTAATATGAAAGTACCTGAAGGAAATCCACCACCAAAAAATATATTGAACAGGTCTTCTGGGGTTATGTCCGCCTCACATCCTCTGTGGAAGTTGAACCTGCCATTGCTCTGGTTATTACCAGCCTGCTCTTCACTGCCGGTGAGGTCATACTGCTTTCGCTTCTCTGGATTACTTAAAACAGCATAAGCATTTCCAATCTCTGAAAAGGTAACAAGTAAAGTCAGTAATAAAGTTTTCTTTTTCTAGAAGACTGTTCTGTATAAATTACTGTCACTTCAATTACTTGAGACTAATTGAGAAAATTACAAAAAGATGTTATACGTTGTTTGCAGTTGCACACATTATTATTTCTCAGTGTAACTTTTTACCCCGGACAGGCAAGTTTTACCATCTCAAAAGAAAGGAATGCCCATCTATCCTTTCTGAATAGAATGCTCCACTCTAAAACTTTTTGGTTGGAGTTCATAATTAATCAATATTGTTCAAAGTGGTAACCAATGACCTGTGGTGTTTCTATTAATTTTGCACCCAATATCTTATCATGTAATGTTAATATCTCCATACAGCAGAGGCCCAAAATGGCTGTGTAACTTGTCCAAGATCAACTTCTTGGCACAGTAAATACACCTTCACTATTCATGTGCCTACAGCGAAACCTAGATTTGCAAAGAACACCACAGTGAGCTATTCTAGTTCTGAAACACTTATTTTGCTTAAGACAGTAAACTCTATAGAAGTACAGATTATATATGTTTTCACTGTTACACTGGGTCTCTCATAAAAGTCTGAATTAGTTTTTTAATGTTGTCTTCAGTTTGCCTGTCTTACTTTGTTATTTCGTGATATTTATTCATAAAGAAGATTATTTCCTATCTCCTAGTCCCATAACCAAAGGAGCTTGGCACTCTAGCTATAAGAATATCCTCTTGAGCGATATATAAATGCTGTAAGAGCCTGAATCTAAAAGCAGAAATTGCCACATCCGTTTCTGAATTTTTTTCTTTTTTTTTTTTTTGGCGGAACTGGGGATTGAACTCAGGCCCTTGCACATGTCAGGAAAATATTTATTCTACTGCAACATCTCCCCAGTCCTCTGTTTCTAAATTTCTAATAATTTATTATTTTGTAAATACAGCTTGCTTCTTGAACTAGACTCTAAGCTTCTTGAAACAAATACGGGATTTTTAAAAAAATCTTTTTTTGATGCCATCTGGTGGCTAACATAGATGTTATCCAAGCAAACGGGATCATTAGGTAGTTGGTATTATATTGCATATTACACTGAATGTAGTTATATACAGACACACTGGAACTTCCTTCTGATGGGACTTCTTTAAAACTGGAATTCAGAGATGATAGCTTTCAGATGGTCTGTGAATCTTGTTCTCTGTCTACCTGAGGAGAATATAATGGTTTCAAATGTTCTTCAGAATCTCAAAGAGATCTGGGACTCAGAAATGTAGCCATTATTTATAATGTTATTTCAATGGGAAACTATAATTAGAGATCAAGACAATATACTTACAAACAACATCAATGCATTAACTTACATCTTTTTTTTAAAAAAAGCCCATTTATCATTCTCTGCTGAAATTGATGTTCCAGTGACAGGATCAGTTTTAGGGTTTAACATCAATAAACTTGGACTATTTCACATAGCTTTATAATGTAATTACTTTTAAAACAATATATAGACAAGCCAATTCTATTTTAAAGCTTTATTTTTTTAAATTAATTAATTTCAATTAATTTCCAAACACAAAGATATTTTAGAAGACACTCCTGAATGACCATTACAAGCTATATATAGTATTACCTGTCAAAACAATTTACTCAGTATGCTGTGAAGAAAGTAACTTTTTTTTTTTGGTGGAACTGGGGTCTTTTTTTTTTTGCTTTTTTAAAAATCTTTTTATTTATTTATTTGGTACAGGGTCTCATACTCAACTCAGACTCCTAGTGATCCTGTCTCTGCCTCACCAGAGCTGGGATTGTAGGCACACACCACCACACCTGGTTTTGGTAGCCAGCACGGAAGCATAGAACATAGTACCAGGGATTGAACTGGGTCTTTGCACTTGCCAGGCAGGCAGTTAGACTGCAGTGCTATCTCTGCAGCCAAGCAAAGTAACTTTCTATCCATTTGTTTTGTGTTGTAGTTGCAGCCAGGAATTTACATGTATTTTTTTTTTTTTTTTACAGTTCCTTGTAATCTGAAAACCTAAGTCCAACTTTTAATTCTGGTATTCAAAAGACATATACTTCTACCACACTGTCACTTATTTCATCAATGCCTTCCACTTCATCCATTTTCCTTTTTTTTGTGGGGTAGGGGACTACAGAATCACAGGCAGGTGTAACAATACAGAGATCCTTTTACCTAACTTCTTCTAGTGTTAGTATCACAGAAAGTTATAGCACAATGCCACAGACTGATAAGAGTCCAGAAGTGGAAGATTTTCACCACTTTACACTGCCCTTTCATAACCACTCACTTCTCCAGCACCCATCCTTGACCACTGCCACCTATTCTCCATTTTGATAATTCTATCTTTTTGAAAACAATCTATAACTGGAGTTATACTGGAATGAGGTCATGGGATGAGTGGAAACTGGTCTTTCTCAGTCAACATCGCTCAGGGAATGCCGTAAGCCCTCCTATGTCAGGAGATCACCCACTGGGTGACCAAGTACACTGCCGGGGTGTGGCTCATGGCATTATTTAGTTTTATGTCCTTGCTAATTTTTAAATTAGCCCATCAATTGCTGAGCGAAGCAGGGAGGCCTCCATCTGTAATTTCTGTTATGGCTCAGGTCTACTGAAATAACCTCCAGAAGCTCCTGTGGCTGACTGTGGCACATCAGTGGACTGGTGGGGGCCCTGATGCTCACAGCTGATGTGCTTAGGAGTGGGTCACAGGGGTGTGACCTGGAAGGGTATGTTTTTCTCCCTGGGCCTCCATTCTCTTTCTCTGCTTCCTGACTGGCATAGACTAAGTAGCCCTTAACCATGCCCTTATACCATGTTGTTTCTTTTTCCCTTGAAGGGGCTTGCGGGTTAGCTCTGTTGTCTAAAGCACCAAACTCAAGTCAGGTTCATGGGACTGTGGTTCTATCCCCAGCACCGCATGCTGCAGAAGAAGAATCCTTCTTTCTTCCTTGAAGCAAGGAATTCCTATCTTACATGTGCTGGGTGCTAGACATTGAGCTATAGGATTGTTTGCCCTGCTGAGTTTCCATCTGGCTTTGGCCCAGCTCCTTTCTGTTCTGTTCATCCTCTTTTTTGGAATGGGAACATTTAGCCTAACACTGAAAGTTAATGTTCTTTTTCGATTTTTATTGTGGCTCACAGCTGAGAGTGCTCAGGGCAGGAATGCCAGGTTTTCAGAGCTTCTAATGATAAAACAGCCCACTGTGGTGCACGCACCGGAGGTTCCACCACAGACTCGGAGACTGTGGACTTGGAGTTTCCAGCACTATTGAATCTGGTGAGACAATGGCAACTCTTACAAGGTGGACTAAATACATTCTGCACAATGAGATGCACATTTTAGGGTCTGGAGCAGGATGTTATTTAGGTCTAAAATATCTTCTGTCTCATGAGTTCAGAAGTGGGGTGTTTGGAAAGTGATTGGATTCAGTAGGGCACTCATCAATCCACTGATTAATCCACTGGTGAGTCACAGCTGAGTATGCTGTCAGGAGGAGGACTGGGCAGCAGAGTTGGTTTACTGGGAAGTGACCTGGAAGGGTGCATTCTTATCCCCAGCTCTACTCTCCCTCTCTGCTTCTGGGCTGCCTTGGGTCCAGCAGCTTTTTCTCACCAGGACTTCTCTGCTCTAGAGCCAGGTGACCACACCTGGGCTAAACCCTCTGAAACTGAGCCAAAATTAACTTTCTTCCTTCAAGTTGTGGTTATCAAACATTTTGTCTCTGCAGTAGGAAATGGATAATACAATTACCACTGATAATATAACAAAGTCTTCTCTTCCTAGGTCTACTACTTTTGCTTTACATATTTTGTGGTTTTGTTTTGGGGGGGCACACACATTTATATTATGTCTTCTTGGGAGACTGATTCTTTTATCATAATACAATGTATTTCTTTAGTTAACTTTTCACTCTAAAATCTACTTCAATACTGCAATTTCTGGGCTGGGGAAATGGCTTTGTAGAATAAGTGCTTCACTGGCAAGGGCCTAAGTTCAATCCCTGGTTCTGCCAAAAAAAAAAACCAAACTGCAATTCCTACTTTCTTTTAACTAATGTTTGCATGACACAAGGGGTGATCAAAATATACAGTGAATATTTAAATTTTTAACAACTTAATAAAAGACATATTGCCATTAGTCCACCTCAAAATGTTCCTCCCTCACTTCAAACACACTTATTCATCATTAGTACATTCTGAAAGGTGTCATCTAACATGGTGAACGCTGCTGCCAACTGCCATCCAACAAAAAGGCAAACTTGTAAAAATATGACACTGTGTCCTCATCTGACTCATTTATCAGTTATGGAAACATGCAACTTCTGGCTCTTCCCTAATGTGAAATGATTATGACAAGTAAATGTTTTGACTCAATTCAGGACATTAAGGCAGCTTCAACAGTGTAACAAAAGGAACTCACTAAAGAGGACTTTCAGAACTGCTTCAGAAGTAGCAAGGGCCAGGCATGATGATGTACACCTATGATGCCAGCACTTGGGAGGCTGAAGCAGGAAGACTGCCATGAGCTCGAGGCCAGCCTGGGCTATACAGTGAGTTCAAGACCAGCCTGAATTATATAGAAGATTTCCCTATCTCTATATAAGTAAAGAAATATGACAAAAAGGATGAGATTTAAGTAGCCCATAATCCATCCCAGCACTGTAGAGGTTGAGGCAAGATTACTGAGAGTTTGAGGCCTGCCCGAAGCACATAGTGAGTTCAAGGCCAGGCTGGATTACATAATAAGACAAACAAATAAATAAATAAACAACTAAAAAAAAATTTGAAAAACGCACAGTTTCAAGCATACATTCTGATAAGGATTAACAGAAATGTATCTTTTATTGTACTACTTTTAAAAAGTATAAACACTCACCATGCAGACTTCCTAGTTTAACAACCTCGATTGGTGGCTAAGTGAGGAACAGTATATAGTATATAGTACATTACAATCCTAAGAACAAAGAAATGGTCAAAGGAAACTTCAACTTGCTATCTTTGCCTTTATTTGCATGACTCTGTAGTACTGTAAGAACATATACAGTACTGTACAATCAGCAAAAATTATGACCCTGTGTAAACAAGGTATACTGTACAAAAGACACTGAAGATCTATAAACAAGATGCACAGAACTGTATCAAAAAACAAAAAAGTCATCAGCCTAAATAGTGTGCCTCAGTGACGAGTCTCAACAGTCATTAACAAGTTGGGTCACATTAAATGAGTATTATCTGCAGTTTTTTAATCACACCTCATATACAGTTGTCATTATCTTCACTTTCAAGCCTGTCTATATTGTTATAAAAGAGGTGACTTTCTAGCCAACAACATATAATGATAATATGTATTAATTTAGTCTGTCAATCTACTCTCAAATTGTTATATTTAGATCATGTACATTTTATGTAATGATGGATTAGTTTATCTTTGTTTAAATTTTTTCATTTGTTTTCTTTTTCCTGTAATTTATTTGAACTACTTTTTAGAACTCCAGTTTCGTTTATTTATAGTGTTTTCTGAGTATCTGTTTAGTAGTTGGTCTAGGTTTTATGCATAGGTAATTTATTATAACCTATTGGTATTATTGCATTGAGCTCAGCTTCAGAGTTGAAGTATAGAATACTGACTCCCTTTACTTCCTGTTATATTTCCACCTTTGTAGTATAAATTGACTTACATATTTTGTTAAAATTAGAGCTACATCAGCCAAAGTTACAATTTTTGCTTCAAATGTCAACCATAATTTAGCAATTCAAGGGGAAAATCAAATATATGCTACCCACAAACTGGGTAGCTCATAAGCAGAACTTTATTTCTTGCAGTTCTGAATCTAGGACCAAGGCCTGACAGGCCTGGTGTCTGAGGAGGGCTTGCTTCCTGGTGCCTGATGGTGCCCTCTGGCGAAAGCTTCCTCACACTGGAGATCAGCATTCAATATGCCAAGTGGGGGAGGTCTGCACAAATGAGACCTCAGCACCATTTTAAGAATCACTCTCTTATTGTTTCCTTTCATTGAAAGAACCTCCTTCAGCTACTGTTTTAGGGCATGTTTGCTAATGACAGATTTTCTTATTTTTCCTTTATCTTAAAATGTTTGATTTTTTTCTTATCCTTAAAGTATATCTTCTCTGAGTATAAGATTGTGAGGTTAATGGTTCCTTTTAGTTCAGCATTTGAAAAGCATGCAACTTTCTTCTGCTGCCATCATTTCTGACTTGAAAATTCCCATAACTGAAACTGTTTTTACCCTGTAGATTAAACATGATTTGCCTTTGCTTCTTTGTATATTTTTCAACATTTTTAATTGCAAAACTTCCATTTTTGTCTTTAATAGCTTCTTTTTCTTTTCTATTTTTTGCTCAGGCTTTTTACTTCTTTGCTAAAAATCTTACTTTTTAGTTTCTAGCATATTCATAATTGGTCATCAAACCATTGTTATAGTTACTTTAAAAAATCTTTGCTAAGCAGTTCAAAATTTTCTGTCATGCAGGTATCTACTGACTCACTTTTTAAATTCAGCTTGAGAATTTCCCAGTTCTTGCAATGGCAAGTAATTTTATGCAACTTTATTTGGACTATTATGAGATTCTAGGTCTTATTTAAACCTTCTGTTTTAATTTTCTTCCTGTGACACCTCTTTAATAGAGTAAGGGGCCAGAATACCTCATCAGTTTCAATAGAAGCAGCAGTTCAAATTTTCCCTTTGGACTTTGGTGACAGAAAATAAGGCCTTCTCATTACTCCTGTGAAGTGATAAGGCACCCAGCTTCTCATCAAGACCACACTACACCTACTGGGCTAGGAGAAGGATGCCTCTGTGTATGTGTACAACACCATAGGACAGGACTTTGCTACCCTGGGTGGTGGAAGAGCCTAGTGCCAGACTCCTGTAGTAAGGACAGTTACCTGTGTAATCTCCAGGACTGGGAGAAGTCTAGGCTCTCCACATTACCTGCACTGACACTGTGACAGAGAAGAGTGAAAAGGGGAAAGAAATGGAAACAGCCTTCTTGAAAATCCACACAGAGGGCTGGACTGCCTGAGCTTTCTCTGGAGCCTTTGCTGGGATGGGCAAAAGTGGAGCCAGTTCAGGTTTGCGGCATTTCACTGCAGTAGAGTAGCAATTGTTTTTCTGTCTTTTCTAGGCTGTCATTTTTCTCATGTTTTAGCTAAAGAAAAAAGACTTTTTATCTATGCTATTGGTGTTTTGGGTTAGCTCCTCCTCTAGCACCCAATCTGAAATATATTAAGCAAAACAAAAATAACATGCAAGCAGCTCATTCTACCAAGCCATTCTAACCCCTAACCAGTCTGCCCTTTTTTTACACCTTTCAGAGTCTTCCAGTATCTGTCTTACTTGTATACTATATAATATTCAGTCCTTCTCAGTTGTAGAAGGAATAAATAGGAAGAGCGTGCCTATGCTGTATTCCTGAAAGTGGAACCCTGCTGACCTTGAAGCCACTGCTCATCCCCACTTCCCTGCTGCTAGCACCCTATTCTCCTCTCACCATGTAGTCACTCTCACCTCCGAAGAAATCTTATTTGCACCTGCCCTATGATGGCCTCTCCACTGACTCTCCTCGTTTACCTCTATTGCTCTGTAAGAACAAGGCCAAAATATAAAACTCCTTTATTCTTACACCTACACTCTAGATGTTAATATTTAACAAGCAGACCTAATACAAGCACAGCACCTTGTCCACAAACACACAGCTGGTCTCTACCACCTGCATATCCATGTCCACAGGCATGGTACTACCCACTCTGAGACACTTGGGTATCTGCCAAGATGACATAACTGCTGGTCTGACTGCTTCTTCATCTGTTTTTTGTGGAACTGGATCAGACCTAGCCCCTATTTTTGCAAGGCCAGTTCTGCACCTGAGCTGCATCCCAGCCTGGTACCTTAGTGTCACACATGCTGACAGGAAGAAAAGAGATCTATTCCACTAGAGTATTTTTAAATGTGCTTAGATATGTAGTGGAAGTTATTCTATATGTAGATATAATTTTTCTGCTTTAGAAAACTTAAAATCCCAAAAGAAGAAACAGCAATATTTAGTACACTGTCTTTGGGTATAATCTCTTATTTTTAAAGCTGTAAACATATGTATGAAACATCTATCTAATTTAATTCCCTAAACCAATTACCTCTTCCTTTTGTATCCTTTGTGAAAATAAAATACAAGTGGTTATAACAGTAGTTATAATCATCCTGTACTTTTCACCTTTTGTATAAAAAAAAACCCAAAATATTAATTCTGCTTAGAGATAAACACAAGTTAAAATAAACTGGTTAAATACAAAATGATGCAGGAAGTAATGAAAAAGAATGTTTTGTGCCACAAGAATGAGATCTGTCATTTCTATGTGATGACACTCGCTGCAAGTTTTCCAACTACACTTGCTCACCAAGCCTCTGCAATTACAACTTGGGTTTTCTATTTAGTTTCAACTCAATGAAGAATGGGCTCATCAACCAATTCCCAATTCTGGTCCTCTTTGGGACTAATAAACAGGCATTCTGATCTATAGACACTCTCTTGTGTACTGTGTAATGTCAGCTTCTCTCATGGAGGTAAATCACCTTCCAGCATGTTGTTAAGCGCTGCTTTTCATTTTACAAAGCAGAGCATAAATCTCTGAAATGTACCATACCCACATACAGTCACCTTTGTGAGACCCCATTGAGCACCCAGCTGACTTCCTGTGGTAGTGACACACACACTGCTCCCCTCTTAGAAATTCAGTATATATGCATATACTGAGGACTACCCCAAGACAAGTAACTTTGTGACTGCACACATGACGAACATTTTGTATTTACTGAAGTCTAAAATTCCTCACAGAAATTATGTATCAAATTAAATATATTCCATTTGATAAATTTTGTCAGAATGTCCCAACCTTATAACTAATAAGTTAAAAATTTACTTAAGTGCTATTATGTACATCAATTTTGTTTAATTCTGAAGTATTATATTGAAAGACAGAAAATAATGGTCCTGGTTTCTAAATGTGTTTTTCAAAAAGTTGAACTGACAGCAATGTGATTTCTAAGTCCATGTTTTTTGGATAAAGTAGCTTTTCTATACTTTCAACATACGACTTTTCATTTAAGGAACTGAAAAGACTAGATCACTGTCAAAGGTGATATTTTACTTGATTCATCAGACCTGCTTTGGCAGTGCTTTTACTGGAATACAACAGGAACCTCCGAATGTCTACTGCTTAGGAACTTCCTCCAAGGAACAAAAGCATTTTGTAAACAAATTTAATATTATTTGTATGCAGGACTAACTGAACCTTCTACCTTTATGAAATAATGTAAAAGTAAGTGTGCTGTTCCTGTTCTCCTCTAAGATCCCAGTGCTTTGCATAGCCAGTTGTGAGCAACTGATTCACAGGAACAACCCATCACAAAGCTAAGCATTCTGCTCTGAACCAGAAATTTCATAAATAAATTGTAATAAAATATGAAGTTATAGTCAGTTCCCCAACATTTATTAATTGATGAAAGATTAAAAGAATACTGAGAAACAAAATGAAAAACTGAGTATAAGGCAAGAGAAAAGCAATCAACTTTTTTTTTTAATTTTAGGGAAGGGTCTACAGGGTGTTCAGGGTCTCACTACTAGATTGGACTCATAGTGATCCGCCTGTTTATAGCCTCCCAAGAGCTGGGATTACAGGTGTGCACAACCACGCCCAGTCTCAATCAACGGCTCAGCATGCCCTGGGGGCAGGGCCAGCACAGCAGGCCCAGGGATTGAACCCCTAGCCCCTGTGCGTGCTTGCAGGCACTTTAATCCACTGAGCTATTTGGCTGGCCCAAGAAACCAACTTTTAAGGGCTGGGTGCAGTGGCACATGCCTGTAATCCCAGCACTCGGGAGGCTGAGGCAGGAGGATTGTTGTGAGTTCGAGACCAGCCTGAGCTACAAAGTGAGCTCGAGAGCAGCCTGAACTGCATAGTGAGACTCTGTCTCAAAAAAAAAGCTCACTTTGAAGCCGGGCGTGGTGGCACATGCCTGTAATCCCAGCACTGAGGCTGAGGCAGGAGGATTGTTGTGAGTTCCAGACCAGCCTGAGCTACAAAGTGAGCTTAAGGCCAGCCTGAGCTGCATAGTGAGACCCTGTCTCAAAAAGACAAAGAAAAAAAAAAAAAGAAAGAAACCAACTTTTAAAAAGACAAAAACATCATACCAGTCAGACTTGTATCTGAAAAATGCAAGTAGACAGGTTTAATATAAATATAAAAACCCTGGCAGAATGCTATTGTGATATCCCAATTTCTACATATTCTCTAGTAAAAAAAAAAAAAAAAAAAAAAAAAAAAAAAAAAAAAAAAAAAAAAAAAAAAAAAAAAAAAAAAAAAAAAAAAAAAAAAAAAAAAAAAAACTCACAAAAATCCTATTTTTAGTCTAATTCAGAACCAGATGGTACATGCTGTGTCCTACAACATCATCAGCCTACAGTTCTCAGGATAAGGCATGCAGGAGGAGTCCCTAGAACAGAGAACAAGGACCATCAAACTGGCAGCTGCTCTTGAGGCCAAAAGTACTGGTATACTAATACTAAACTTTTAAAGCAAATCACAGGCCCTTGCTTGTGCTGGTTTCTAAATGCACCAGTCTGAATGCAGAATTGAGTATTTCAAGACCTTGCAAAATGAATTTTATAAAGAAATTAGTAAAATAGTTTGAAGAGTTTAATTTTTAAAAGTTTACTTTTAAATGCATCTGTTGCTCCAGGCGCGAGGTTTTTGTCTGGATGGAACTTCAAAGCAAGCTTTCTGTAAGCTTTTTTCAAATCTTCATCACCTGCATCTTTTGTAACTCCAAGTACTTCATAGTAATTTTTACATCTGTTTATGCTGTAAACAAAAAGTATGTTGTGTAAATTTCAAAGAACAATGGCACTTAACATCTTATTTTTTAATTTTTCAGAATAGTCTAATTAACCATCTGTTTTCTCAAAATTTAATGTTGGTCCTCCCTTCAGGGTAGTTCACTTCACTATGCTGTGGTTGCAGACCACTCCTCCAGCCTTTTCCTAGTCTAACAGAGTAAGCTTCAAGAAAGGTCCTTTTGTGCAATTTATCACAACTAAAGCCCACAGGAAATGCAGGTGAAGGGCAGGATATTCAATGTAACTAATACAGGAATGAAAACAGTATTACAGAATTCTCAAGTGGCTAAAAATTTCAAAAATTTCTCAAGAGCATGTCACAGCTAAACGAAGATACAGTTCAAGAGTGTATTCTTACATAATGTTGATCCAACTAAGTATCAAAGCTAGTTTAGTGTATGCAGCACTATTACAATACCCAGTGAGTTTTCTGTTTTTGTTTTTTTCATTTTATATATTAGGTACAGGGTCTCACTACACAGCTCGGACTTGTACTAGTGATCCTCCTGTTTTCAGCCTCCCCAGTGCTGGGATTACAGGTATACACCACCACACCTGGACTCAGTCATCAGCTCAGTGAGCCCCCGGGGGTGGGGCCAGCACAGCATGCAGGACTGGAGATCAAACACTGGTCAATACCCAATGGTTTAAATGTCAAGAAAAATTAACTTAGCACCATTATGTGACTGGGTATTTCTCTGAGTCATTCTTTGAAAGACTTCCAAGTCCTTTATAACTAAAATATAACATAGGATCTAAAGATGTTTATTAAATCCAATCTCTATTTGTACTTTAAAGATGAAAAAGATTCTAGCCTGGAGGATTTAAAATATGATAGGAACAGAAAACTACTTCAAATGGAGCAGAGAACAAGCAGTTCTTTAGGATGCTAACTTCTGCCATAGCTTCATATCCTGGTATCACAGAAGCCATGGTACAGGGTGTCTGTGAGTGGCAGAAACACAAAGCACTGAGAGGCCCTGGGCTCACTCCTGGCAGTCTTGGCACTATTTACAGCACTGCACCTTATGACTTCAGTAATGAACCACAGCTTGGCACCCTGATGAAAAGAAGAAAAACAGGTGAAATGAGGGGCCAGCCAGATAGCTCAGCGGATTAAAGCACCTGCCTAGGCAGATGCAGGGACCATGGTTAGATCCCTAGTGTGCCAGGCCAGCCCTGCCCCCATGGTGCACTGAGACAGTGACTGAGACTGGGTATGGTGGTACTTGCCTGAAACCCCAGCATTTGGGAGGCTGAAAACAGGAGAATCACTACAAGTCTGAGCTGTGTAGTGAGACCCTATAGACCCTGTACTAAATGCATGAAAGAAAGAAAGAGAAAGAAAGAAAGAAAGAAAGAAAGAAAGAAAGAAAGAAAGAAAGAAAGAAAGAAAGAAAGAAATGAAATGACCCAACAATTTTCTTTGTAACCACTGAGCCTATGAGCTCAGTGTTTGGTACAGGGTATATGTCAGGAAATATTTTGGTAGTGAATAAGCCTTAGCTCTCCTTTCATAATGAAAGCACTCACTATTTGTTATATGAACTAGAAGGAAAAAAAGAGAAAATATTATATAAGACTATAGGAATATACAGAATTTTCTTATAACCACATCAACAAAAAGTTATTATATCATCTTTCAAAAATTAGTTTTGTTTGTTCATTTGTTTTTCCTTCAAGGACTGGGGGTGGAACTCAGGGCCTTTTATCTAGCTTTATTCAAAGCCCTTTTATTTTTAAATTTTGAGATAGGATCCCACTATGTTACCTAGGCTAAACTTAAATTTGTAATCCTCCTGCTCTGCCTGTCAGAGTTCTGGGATAACAGGTATGTGCCACCATGCCCAGCTAAAACTAGTAGTAAGTAAAATTGAATTTTTCTCTATTTTAGGTACTTAAAAAGATTAACACATCAGTTTTTTTATTTTAATATGCCACTTATTTAGTCATAAAAAGTGAGTATCAACTATGCCCTAGTAGTCCTGACACCCCTGAAACAGACAAGTAAACAAAACAGAAATCTTCACTTTTTGAGCCTCTGTGAGATGCTCAGTGGAGACAAGGTAACTGAAAAGCCAACTGAGTCCAAGGGCCAGCAGCGCTGACAGAGCCCTGCCTTACTGCATCAGGCCCAGGGCCACCCCATGCTGAGCACCCACAAAGCTCTGAGAAACAAAAGTTACTCTAAAACCCAACTTGGGCTTTCAAAGGTAAAATCTGGCCCAAAAGAACATAAAGCTATCACGGTCTTCATTTAACTCATTTTTGTGAGTTTATTTTACATCCAAAGTCCTACCACTTGGTTACGGTTTGCTGCTCCAGACCCTGCTAAATTAATGCCTACTATATCTAATAATACCAACTTTCTTTTTTTTCCAACTTTCTAAAGATAAAAATACTTTCAAATTCCAAACTATATCTGGTGACAAAGATTTTAAATAAAGAATGCAGATTTGATCATGTTGATTATTATTTTATTTTATTTATTTTTTTTTTTTTTGCAGAACCAGGGATTGAACTCAGGCCCTTGTGCTTGCCAAGCAAGCACTTATTATACTAAGCCATCTCCCCGGCCCCTTGTTGATTATTTTACACAAAGCTCTCATTCACTCCTTATTCAGTAGCTTTTATTGCTATATGACCAACTAGGAAAATCAAGGCTCTGAATGCTAGTTTACTGTCTTCCTACTAGGAACTGTTTCAGATGCTGCAATGATGAAGAAAAAAAATCAATAGAGAACACAGGGACTATTTTAAACACAGTGATCAGGAGGCCTCAGAGTAATAACGGTTCAAACCTCCACTCATCTGACTTAAGCATCTTGACATCTCAGAACTCAATAGGGAGTTGTCAGTCTGAAGTGGTGTCCCCTCACCACTCCCTTCCTATGACCAGGACTGACACAGAGTCCTCTGAGGTCTGTGCTGATGCTCCTGGTTTGCTAGCTGGCTGCTATAACTTTTTTTTTTTTTTTAATGTATTTAGTATAGGGTCTTTAGTACAGGGTCTCACTACACAGATCAGATTCATAGTGATCCTTCTGTTTTCAGCCTCCCAAGCACTCAGATTATAGGTACACGCCACCACGGCCAGTCTTAGCGCACCCCAGGATTGGGGCCTGCCTGGCACCCTGGGGATTGAACCCTGGTCCCTGCATCTGCCTACGCAGATGCTTTAATCTGCTGAGCTATGTGGCCGGCCCCCAGCTTCTTCAGACTTCAGCTTATCTCTTCTTTCCAACCAAACCCAAAGCCCCTCTTGTATATTTCCAAAGCCCTCTAAATGGAAGCCTCCTCCCTTACAGACAGCAAATTTCCTTGTCTGATTTCTCTCTTGGACTGGAGGCTTTCTGAAGGCAGGACTCTGTGCTCTTTACCATGTGTGTTGGAAGGATGACAGTTTCAACCTGAAGGGAGACATGGTAAGAAATGTTCAGGCCCATGGTGATGAATGCTATGATGAAGATGCAGGGACATCAGAATCAATTTGAAATAAAAAAGAAATAAATACAGACTGTGAGACAAGCACCAGCTGTGAGAACAGAGTAGGCATTATATGAATGCAGAAAAGCAGTGATGAGCTAAACACCAAACAATCCTAAAGCCATTACTATTTCACTTGAATGTACAGATATTACTACTTCAGATTAAGCCTCTAAAAGGGATATATCCTCAGCATAAAAGACTAGTGGCTTAGGAGAGGGTTACTAGAAAATGCAGGCAAGGCAAACCAGAAACCTTAATGCTCTAGGTTAGTTCAGGGTGCTAGAGAGAAGACCAGACAAGAAAAAGTCACGTCACTGAGTCTCAGATGCTCCAGCTCGGCCACATCTTCCCTGCTGAGTTGTTCATGACATGTTAGAGGGAAAAAAAATCTTTAAAGGCCAGCAGACAGCTAAAGAGTCATCACCCCCAATGGACAAGCTAAAGACTACATATTTCAAGTAACGCTTGAAATACATTCACCTAGAGTTCACATCTGAATGAGAAATTACCACACAAATCCCTAACTTGATCCACAGCCACTCATTCTATCTATAGCCCAAGTTATGTACTCGTCACATACTGCACTGTGTTCTCCTTCCAAAAAGTCACCTTACTGAGGATTTTTTAAATGAAGAAATGGCCTCTCCTCTGCCTGTCTCTTGCTGTGTGATGCCTGTGTTGCTACTGGGCTCTGCTGAAAGAAAGCCATCAACAGACAGCCCCTCGAGCTTGGGCAGTACCAACAATCTACACCAACCTCTTGTCTTCATAACAAAATAGCAGGTGACATGGGAAGCCCACTACAGAAAGTGATACTATACAGCAAGGCCAAAATAACACACCTGGAACTCAGCTCTGGTGGTACTTGGGCATGGTGGCACAAGCCCGTAGTCCCAGCCCTGAGGCAAGAGGATTCAAGGCCAGCCTGGGTTACATAGTAAGAACTTGATGCAAAAACACAAGACAAAAAGCATAGTGGGCAGGACAGTCTGATTATTTAAACAGACTGAAAAGTTAACTGATGTTTAGGAAAATAGTTCTGAGGCAAAGGATAATTACATTTAGAAAAATGGTTTATCTTCTTTCTACTTAAAGAACTGGAGCACAGCTACTCAGGAGGCTGGGGCAGGATGATAACTTCACAGCTAAGCTAGTCAAGCAAGGTAACCAGTGAGTGAGACCTTGTCTGGGGGAAAAAAACCTGCAGCTTAAATCAGATCTTCAAATCCTCTCAATTCAGACAAGTTACCAATCATCCTTGGCATGCATGCTCCTAAGATGATAAAAATAGTGACAGCCCAGCCGGGCGTGGTGGCGCATGCCTGTAATCCCAGCACTAGGGAGGCTGAGGCAGGAGGATTGTTGTGAGTTCGAGACCAGCCTGAGCTACAAAGTGAGCTTAAGGCCAGCCTGAACTGCACAGTGAGACCCTGTCTCAAAAAAGACAAAAAAAAAAAAAAAAAAAAAAAAAAAAAAAAAAAAAAAAAAAAA
>PVKA01005553.1:0-89623 GCA_004027165.1 Ctenomys sociabilis
CAGTTTCAAGACACCTTAACCATACAGAGTCGATGAATTAATACATTGCAAACTGTTTTCATAACGTTTTGGTACTGTACAAGGTGCATACATGAAATTAT
The DNA here is from genome assembly GCA_004027165.1 of Ctenomys sociabilis. Taxonomy (NCBI): domain Eukaryota; kingdom Metazoa; phylum Chordata; class Mammalia; order Rodentia; family Ctenomyidae; genus Ctenomys; species Ctenomys sociabilis. Next base: position 102 of record PVKA01005553.1, read on the forward strand.
ATTTACAGGTTTTTTTTATAGCTGAATTATATCAAAGATTCAATAATTATTTACCTAGTGGATGACCATAGCACTAAAAGCCGACATAATATCCTGTCTAACCACCATTAGTGCAGATCTTGCCTCTCAGTCATAGCTATGAGTGTTGACAGTCCTGTCATCTTTGGCATGCATATGATATTTGTTATTCAGTGCCCACCATCTGTACACTCTATGGCTCTGGGCAACTCTCCTCTTTCTAACCCTCAATTTTCCCAGGTAGAAAACAGAAAATATGCAGTGCTGGCTCCACCCCCGGGACACAGTAAGAGGTGAGTGAGTCTGGGTGTGGTGGTACAAACCTGTAATACCAGGCTGAAAACAGGAGGTCACTACAAGTTGGATCTGCGTAGTGAGACCCTGTAGACTCTGTACGTAAAAAAACAAAAACAGGGAGAGAGGGGCTCCAAGCCCTCCTCTTCCTGTTTAAAAATAGAAAGAAAGCAGAGAATAGGCTAGATTGTTTAACACTCTTCAAATGTTGGGGCTCAAGCATGGCCACACAGCTCAGTGACTAAGTGCCTGCTTAGGCAGAGCAGGGCCGCCGGCGTTCTATCCCTGGCATGCCATGCTGGTCCCACTCCCAGGGCGTGCTGAGACAGAGACTGAGACCAGGCGTGGTGGTGCGTGGTTGTAATCCCAGTGCTTGGGAGGCTGAAAACAGGAGAATCACTATGAGCCCAATCTACATAGTAAGACCCTGTAGACCCTGTACTACATACATAAAGTAAAAAAAAAAAAAAAAAAAAAAAAAAAAAAAAAAAAAAAAAAAAAAAAAAAAAAATTAAATTCTGGACTCATTATCTTTTTCTTTAACTGAAATTCAGCAGTCAGCAATCACTAGACTGCTCTCTAGGGAAACTGGAGCCATAAGACGGTTTCTCTTACTAATATTTAGCCCAATGTTAAGTATTTCTCAGAGTCTAAAACAGGTAGCCTCTGAAATGTGCTTCTTTACATTCATCCATTTGGAAGTAATGAGAAGAAAATCAATCTTCCTGTGATTCTGTTGCTTCTGGCTCTATCTCCTATATGGATTGTTTTTTTCTCATTCACCACAGAGAAAGAATACTGGACTTGAACAATATTGTGGTGTCAGAGTCTCACTGGAGAATGCATTAGAGTCCTATATATCAATCAGTAATATTTCATAATTTGGTCCCAAGGGACAAGATAGAGGAACCCTGATGGATAAAACTATAATGTAGGAAACATTTGGGCTCCCACGTACTGATGATATCTCTGACTTGAACCTAACATTCTAGAACACAGTATAACATATACTCACATTTGTGGAATCAACAGCTGCATGCATAATGTCCAGCCAACCCTTATATGTTGCCTGCAACAGAAGCAGAGAAATATGGACTCAGGTGTAGTCTTGTCATCAGTGAACACATGCTTTGTAAAGGCTTCCAGGTATGTGAGCAAATACCAATACAATGGCCCATCATGCCAGCAAGGAATACCCACATAAAAGAACATAGAGCCAGGTGTGGTTGTGCACACCTATAATCCTAGCTACTCAAAAGGCAGAGAGAGGCAGGAAGATTGAGAGTTTGAGATCAGTCTCAAATTTATCAGTGTAGCTAGTTCCTGTTTCAAAAATACAAAGTAAAAATGGCTAGGAATATAGCTCCAGTGTGAAGGTCTTGAATTCGATCACCAATATCACAAACCAAAAGCAAAAGAAGAGAATTTAAGGATTTGTGCCTTGGCTTGTTTTTCCCTCTTCATTTGTGCTAGACAAAATATTTTTTTGAAAAAAACAAACCTGAAAATTTGCTAGACAATCTGAGTCCTAATCGTAGGAAAAATGAGACTTCCCTGATGCCACACCTGTCTGCATGACCTGTCCAAGACCTGGCTGTAAGGAATGTAAGAGGCAGAGACCAGTCGAGATCACCAGGCTTATATAAAGGCAACAAGGTACGGAATTTATTGTGCTTGGGTGCAGACAGGGGGCAAAATGGCCATCTGTAGGGAACAAAGAGATGTGGGCCTCTTTTATAGGGATGGGAAGAAGGCAAGGGACATTAAGTGGGAAGATTTTAATAAACATCTGTGGTCAAAGTTCTCTGGCAGTTTTGCATCTCAGGGGGTCTCCAGACATCCAGCAAAATTCTTTGTCCTATCTTATCTCCTTTATTATTCTGTGTTTGCTTATGACAGGCCCCAAGTTACTAAGCTGAGTCCCCACTGAGAATAGTGCCTCTGCTGGTAAACAGGTAAAGGGCTGGGAGGGTCAGGTCCAAATTGAGCAACACACTGGCCACTGTTACTTCAATGGGGAAACTGTTCACAGTGGCCTGAACCTCATGCTCTGTTCCTGTCTGGCTGGGGCTCTGGAGAGCATGGAAGGCACCACAGATGACACGGGCACTGTGAAGACACATAAAGGGCATCACTAGAGGGTTAGGACTCAGTGTCCAACAAAGTTGGAGAAGCTCAGTAAAGAATGTTTCAGAAGACCCTGTCTCCTAATGGAGATTTGATTCTATTAGCTTAATTTTATTACCTGAGAAATTATTTAAGATTTTTGCAGATTTTCTCTTCTCAGAGTAAAAAATATACTGACAGCACTTACCACTTGTAGCAGAGCAAGGTAAGCCATCCCCACATGGTCAAAATTGACATTCAGGGCGTGCCGGATAGGGTCTTCATCAGGACATGTGCCATTTTCTATAATTTTGGTATTATTTCCAAACTTTCCAGCAAAGAAGTTTACTCCCAGAATACAAAATATGAGCCAGAAAATGAGGCAGACGAGCAGAACATTCACAATGGCAGGTATGGCGCCCATGAGAGCACTGACCACCACCTTAAGGAGACAGACCAGGAGAAAAACTTCACAGGTGAGTTGGACCTACCACTATCTCGATCATCCCAAGAGAGCCTCACGTGTGGGGCTGCAGTGCTGGACATTCTCTCTTCACTCACCACGCCCTGTCTCCTCCCCGTGGAGAGTCCTGCTGTCAGGCTGGCTGTCACTTAGAAGGACCTGAGCAGCATCCTTTGAGGATTCGGGAGACCTCTGCTCTAGGATTCTGAAGGGGCTGGGTGGGAGGAACCCTAGGAAAAGCTTAGCAAAGGAATGAAAACCTAGTTCATAAACAGTCTGTCTGCCTTTCTGTTAGGGGGATGTCCTCTACCCATCCACTTGGAGACTGTACCTTCATTCCTTCAAATCGTGACAGGGTTCGAAGGGGCCTCAATGCCCGCAGAGTCCGTAATACTTTCAAGCCCCCTTTGTCCACATAACTGATGCTCTCATGTACACAACTGACCACAGAGACCTAGGAGGAGGAGAACCCAACAGTAAGCCCGGGGAGCAGTGAGGGCTTGAGAAGCCTCCCTGCAGCAAGTCAGACCTTGCTGGAGGAGAAAGCAGGGGAGAGGCCACTGCTCTCCTTGTCTGGCAATGTTAGTCCATAAAAGTGGGAAAGATGTAATTACATCATTTAATGAAAGGCCAGGGGGAAAAAAGGATAAACTAATGTGAGTGAAAGGAAACCAAAGAGACATGACAGTGATACATGGATTGGGATCATGAACTGGCTCTAAATGAAGGCAGGAATAGAGGGTGGGTCTATCCTAGAGAAGCAATCATAAGCACTCTTGTGATAGTTGACAAAATTTGATAATGGCTATGCTTTTTAGTAAGGAATTGTTAAATTTCCTAACTTTGATCATTATAGCCTAATTGTAGGAAACAATGCCCATTGTTTCATACTGAAATGTACAATAGTGAAATGCACGATGCTTTACAATGTAATCTGAGAGAACATGAGAACAATAAGCAGGTGAGAGATGGGTTAATAAATGGTGAAACCAGGAAGATGAAGAGTTCATATTATTTCTTACAACTTTTCTATTAGTTTGAAATGATATCAAAATAAAAAAATTACAAAGAAAATTAACTTGTTGGCTGACACTTCTCCTTACTCACATCCCTCCATTTTGGGAAATAAAATGCATTTTTCTTGGGCAGATACTTCTTCCCTAATGGCATAGGATTAATATTTGGAAAGCTACACCAAGTACCCTAAGTGAAACCCTAACAGTATGCTGAGCCCAGTATCCTTCGTATGGAATCTCAGGGCTTTGTCTTAGAAGAAGGGTAGCACAGTTGCCCAGAACACGATTTATAATATTCTTGAAATGGCCAACATCAAAGTTCACCATTATCCCACTAAAACATTTCCCACTGATCCTGTCAGCTTCAATGTGTAATAATATATTTGCAAATTAAGAGAATATGACAGACAAATAAGATTTAAAAATTAATAAGCAACTTAAAGTGTTTTTTAAATCATGTTTTTTTTTTAAATTGGTCTTTTGCGGATCATTGCTCAAATTCTTGTTTAATTTCATCTGTTTCCCATTGATTGCTAAGTAGGGGGTTGTTTAATTTCTATGTATTTAGGGTTTTTTTCTGGCTTCTTTTGTCATTTATTTCCAGTTTCATTGCACTGTGGTCAGATAACATGCATGGGATAATTTCTATTTTCTTGCATATACTTAATGATGACCTATGGACCAGTATGTGGTCGATTTTAGAAAATGACCCATGTGCAGCTAATGTGTTTTCAGCTGTGGTTGGGTGGGGCACTCTGTGTATGTCCACTGGGTCCATTTGTTCCAAGCTCTTGTTCAAATCTGCCTCTTTGCTAATTTATTATCTGGATGACCTATCTTTTTGGGATAAGGGGGTGTTAAGGTCTCCTGTTAAGACTGTGGTCTTGAATATTAGGTTTTTCGTGTCCATTAAGATTGGTCTTATATAGTTGGGTGCTCCTGTGTTTGGGGCATACATATTTATGAGTGTCACCTCTTCCTCTTGAATTTTTCCCCTAGCCAGTATATAGTGGTCTTCTTTGTGTCATTTGATCATTCTTGAAGTTGAGACTGTCTGAGAAGAAGACTGCTACCCCTGCTTTTCTGTGAGGTTCTGGGATGTGTAGCATTGTTTTCCATCCTTTGACTCTCAGCCTATGAATTTCTTTATGAGTTTAGTGTTTCTTATATACAGCATATTGTTGGATTTTTTTCCCTAATCCACTGTGCCAGTCTATTTCTTTTAACTGGTGAACTGAGTCCATTTACACTGATGGTTATAATTGGGACGTATTGGAAGGTCGTACCTCAGGCAGAGGCAGGAGAGACTGGCCGAGGGGCAGCGTGGCCTGGAGCCAGGAGGCGTGAGCTCCTGTCACTGGGACATTAGTGGCTTCAGTGAGGGAAGACCGGGCGCTATGAACTGAGTCGGGGGCTCGTGGACCAGGGTTCTCATAAAGGAGGACAAAAGAAAGCAAAAGAAATTGTAAAGAAACCAACCCATGTAAATATGAATAGAGACATAAAAATGCCACTAAGACATTTAGAACTTCCACTTTCCCCTCATCAGAACTCTGCCTTGATGACACAGAAAGCAAAATACACTGTCAAAAACAAGATAGCAAGGAAGGATGTGGCCTAGTTTAGTCATCACAGATTATGGACTCATGTAGTATGTTTGAACCTCCGTTCATCAGAACAGAAAACTGTAATTTTATTCCACCATCCTTTTCAGCAAAAGTATCTTCTGATGGACATATTTTTAAACCAGATTTACACCCTCAAAAATGCCTTGTCCTCTGAAATTTGCACTTGAAAAAAAGCAAAATGACCAGTGCAACAATGTTAACTGTTCAGATTCCTTGGTTTCCAAATTAAGTGAATGTCAAAATATTCTCAATTCACCACATGAAGTAGCAAAATTTGGAACATTATTTGAACAATTAAACAAGTAAGCAAAGACCGAGGAAATGAAGTGTAGCATTCTGTTATTGTTAATAACAATTATTAATTTGAGGAGTACTTTTCATTAGAAATATACAGATCAAAATACTACTTTTAGAAAAAATTCCTATAAAAATAAAATGTACCATGAATTAAAAAAAAAAATAATAGAGATGTATTGACTTACGATCGACATGTTTTTTACCTGCTGTTGTTTACTCCTTTTTGTCTTGTGTTTAATTGTTTGCCCTATTTAGTGGGTTCCTTTTGTTCTCATTGGTGGAGTTCTGGTCATTTTGGTCCCTCTCTAGAATGTCTTTTAGTAGTCTGTGTAGGGTTGGCTTTGTCATCATAAAATTCTTTAGTTGTTCTTTCTCATGGAAGTATCTCACTTCTCCATCAAACTTAAAAGAGAGTTTTGCAGAGTACAGTAGTCTGGGCTGGAAGTTGTTTTCATACAGGACTTGAAGTACTCTGCTCCACGCTCTCCTTGCCTTCATGGTTTGTGTAGAGAAGTCTGCCATCATTCTGATGGGTTTTCCTTTAAATGTCATCTGTTTCTTTTCTCTAAAAGCTTTCAGTATATTGTTCTTGTGCTGGATTTCTGGGATCTTGACTATTATATGTCTTGGTGTGCTTTTACTTGGGTTGAAGTTATTTGGAGTTCTGTATGCTTCAGTTACTGAATGTCAGATTGTTTACTCATATTTGGGAAGTTTTCTGCTATTCTGCCCATATTCCTTTTATATCATTTGTATTGACTCCTTCTTTCTCATTGATACTTATTAATCTCACATTGTTCATCTTTGCATCATCTTGCAGGTGATGAATTATTTTTTTCCTGCATGCTAGTTGTTTTTAAGAGATCTTTTCTTACCTTTTCACTAGCTGTAACAGCATGTTCAAGATCTGAAACTCTATCTTCACTTTTCACAGTTTTGCAAGCTTGTGATTGAAATTTTAAGTTCCTCTATGTCTCTTTGACTCTGCGTTATGTGATCTATTTCTTTCCTGTTTTGCTCATTCAAGGAATCTGTCTTTTTTTAATCTCTATTTTTCTTATCAGTGTCTTCTTTAGAAGCAGTTATTAATTCTTGTATGACAGAGATTTTTTTTCTGATTGGGTTTCCTCCATATGTTTCTGCATTTGATTCTTTACTTCAGATGCCATTAATTCAGATATTTCTTTTTTATTTCAGAGGTTATTTCTGATCTGAGTTCTTCTATACCTTTCTACAGTTGTTTCTTTATTTCAGACACTATTAATTCAGACATTTCAGCTGTGTGATTACTAGTTTCTTGTGTGCTAGTGTCCTGTGTACTTGTTCTGGGAGGGGTCAGGGCCTGAGATTGCATTTTGCTCCTTCTCTTTGTCATTTTGCATAGCACTGTCCTCTGACCTTTGGTGTAGAGCTTTGGTGCAGTTATAACCTTAGCACCTACTGAAATTGAGGTGCAGATCTATTAAGTTTGAATTCATCCAGTGGTACCTGGCTTGGGTCTAGCTGTTGTGCTGCAGACCTTGGCAGTGAACCTGTTTTGCTCCTCTGGCAAGATGTTCTTCTCCTGGGTTAGTTAGGTGGTCCTGGCCCCTAATCTCTCTGTAAGAACTTCAGCTACAGAGTTTCACCATAGGCCTGTATGCCAGGCCCAGTCTGGGTCTGGAGGAATCCAGGGGGCACAGAGTAGTGGAGAAGCTCTCCTACACACTTGCCAGGCCTGGGCTTGGGTTGGGTCTGGGGGGTCCCAAGAGAGCAGCATAAGTTCTCACTCACTTGGCAATCTTAGAGGGGGTGGCTCCAGAGGGATGGAGGGGTCCCAAGGGCGGGGCCAAGGGTCTCACTCATGTGGTGTGCCTGGGTTTGGTCTGGAGAGGTCCTGCAGGTGCAAGGGAGCTGGAAGCTCTCCCACACACTTACCAGGCCTGGGCTTGGGCTGGATCTGATCATTGCCTATTGGATGGCTATTTCAGGCATTTCTTACATTCTCTCCACTTATTGTGGGCCAGAGGGAAAAAGATGGTAAGACTTAGCTTGCACTCATCACTCTGCACTGCTTTTGCAATACACTGTGTACATTCTTATGGTTCACCTTTTCAAATGCTGCAGAATTTTACAGTATATAATTTAATAATTGTATCTTGTGGATCCATTCTTTCTTGGTGAGTATCATGGTCATTTCTATTTCTTTATGAATAGTAGAAAACCCACAGGCACATGTTTTTTATTTTTCTGGGCATAAGGTCAAGAGTTGTCCTTGGATATAGAAGAGAAAGTGATATTTCTGGATTGTGCTTTGGGATCGTTTGTCATTTTATTTAATGATTCAAAGCTAGTTTCATAATTGTTGCACAATGTAAACACACAGAAGTTATTAAGTTACTCTATTTTCCTATTGGATATTAGATATCAAATAACCTTAAAATACTTGCCAATCTCACGCGTGAAAGAGGTCTCTGATTTTGCAATGCACTTGTGTACTCACTGTGAAACTACTGGTCATGTGAGTTTCTTTATACATTTATTATCAACTTAAGTTCTTTCTATTGTTGGTATTTTTCTTTCATTTTTACTTTAGCTTGTCTTTTTCTTATGGATATATAGGGAGCTTTACATATTGTGAGTAATAATTACCTACTATATGCATGTCTCTCAGGCTGTTGCTTGTCTTTAATTGTAATTTGAGCACTGTTGAATGGAAATATAGAAGTTTTATATTTTGACACTTTAATTGCCATATTTTATATGGCTTAGGTTTTTCTTTCCAAAATTATAAAAAGCATTACACGTGATATTGGTTGACAAGCAGCACTGTACGACTGGTCATATGAACTCTCTCGCTTAGCCAGGCATGGTGGCACGTGCCTGTAATCCTAGCACTTGGGAGGCTGAGGCAAGGTGACTGACACGAGTTTCAGGCCTGAATGACATAACAAGAACCTGTCTCAAACCCTCCCCACAGTTCTCTCACTTAATCTGCACATATTTTATATTTGGTGAATTTAGTCAATTTATAATCCTTGTTTTTATTAATGAAGAAACTGATGCAAAAAGAAATGTTCTGTTCAAGGTTACATTGACCAGTTATCTTCAGAATTGAGTCTTCTAATAGTGCAGTTAGAAATGGAGGAGCTGAGACAGTCACTGTCTTCCTTCCACTTGATAGGAAATGACACCCAAAAGTTATTCCTGCTCCCACTATTCTAAGAGGGGTACAGGAAAGAGACTGATGATCTATAGTGTGCCTGGGGACAGTCACATGGAGAGAAAACTTTCTCTCAGGCTCTCACAGAGAGCAAACTGGTCGAGCATTGGCTGACTACAAGATAAATCCTGAGGGGATTTCACTGACCTCATAAGAAACATAAAGTACATGTGTTGGTATATAGGTCTTGCTCTATCTAGGTCTTAACCATAGAGCAGAAAAGTATAAAAATAAGATATATACTGCGGGGCCATAATAGCAAGTCGAGCTGTAAATGGCTATGGTCGACAACATCTTCAGATAACTCACTATTGTTGTGGAATGCTGGACTGTGTTGGATTGTGTCGTCGAGTTCAGGCATGTAAATTAGTTGAATGACAATGGAGTGCCCATCTTTGACAGGTGTAGACAAAGTAAGGGATATAGAAAGGAAAAATCATGACATGTGTGTATGGACAGTACAGTTGGGATAGATAACACCATGCTTCTACATAATTCCATGAGAGGCAAGATTTGCACTAATGGTTGGACAGGATATTATGTCGGCTTCTAGTACTATGGACAACCACTAGGAAAATAACAAGGTAGAAAGTATTAATTATTGAATCTATGATGTAATTCAGGTATAAAAAACAAGATATGCAAACAGCTACACTCTCTTAATTTACAGATCAGAGACATACGGTATAATAATGTCTGTAAGTATAATATCATGTATGCACCTTCTATGATACCAAAACATTATGAAACAGTTTGCAATGTATTAATTTATCAAATCCACCTTGTCAAGGTATCTTAAAACTGTCTCATTGATATTTGTACTTCAATAAAATAAAAATTTTAAAAAAGGTAACTATAATTGAAATTTAAAAAATTGTAAAAGAAAAATAATGACAAAAGCCTAGGAGAGATCACCAGGCCCTAGGCAACAGTGAGAAATTTGGTTGATGCACTAAAAAACAGAAATTCTAACCTCTAAATTCTGAAAGCCTGAGTTATTAGGCCCTTTTCTCTTTTTCTCCTGTTGCTTCATTTTCATGATCTTCAATAAATGTAGCTACTTACTACTTACTACTGGGTGTATGTTTTTTCTTTTTGAAATTGTCCAAAACTTATTATTAAGAAAGAAATGATTAAAGCATGTATATAAAAATATTAGATGTGGAAGAACAAAATTAAATAGCATCTTATTCCACATTAGAAAGAAAAAAGAAAAGGACCAACTGTGTAAGAAACTAGCCTAAAGGACTGAAAGAAAGAGAAAGATCTATTCTCTTTAAATTTTATACTTAGCAAACATACCTTTGAAAACTAAAAGTAAAATAATTTTTTAGTTATAAAAACTTGAAATATTTTAATACCTCCAAAGGCAGCATATAGGAAATAACAAAGAACATAAATCAAAAGGCAAGAAAAATTGCTATTTGCTCCTGGATGAACAATAAAGAGCTCTCAAAGTGATAGTTATGCAGGACTATATGAAGTATATTAGACGAGCCCTTATTTAAAAGGTCATTGAAGATTTCTGTGATACAGCACCAATCTTATGTCGGGTTATACATGTATTTTTTTCATATGCATGTGTATGTATGTATAAAGGACAGGGAAGAAGTAATATAAAGTCAACAGAAAATGGAAATATACTTTTTAAAGTTTCTAACACTAGGAGAAGATATACGATGTCTTTTAGATAAATTGTAATTCAAAGATACAGTATAAATCTTAAAACAAAAATTAAGATTAAGCAATATTCCGAAAAGTAAATACTAATTAATTAAACATTAAATGTTTCAAAACAATTGAACTAAGAAAAAGTTTTCATGATAGTAAAGAAGAACTAAGAATAAAACATAAGATAAATACTAGAATGACAAATAAATGACCATCACTTCTGACGGTTTGTGGATAGGATATTGCACAAAGTTCTAGTGTGTTGTGGACATGGATAATGACCAGGACACTTACTGGTGGCCAGGTGTCACTTGTGGGACTGAGCTATAGTGATTTCCTTGAAATCCACCCTATAGACAGATATAGAATCATGACCCATAGGGTGCAAGGGAAGTCCATTTGTAGAGTGTGCTGATGGAAATATTTTGCTGCTGTACACAAAAGAATAACTGAAAGACTACTATTGTATACCTCTTATTCTCCTGTGTTTAATTGTTTGCCCTATTTTCTGGGTTCTTTCCATTCTCGTTCATGGGGTTGTGACCATTTTGTTCCCTCTCAAGAACATCATTATTAGTCTGTGTAGGCTTGGCTTTGTCATTATGAAATTCTTTAGTTGTTCTTTGTCATGGAAGTATTTTACTTCTCCAATTTACTTGAAAGATAGTTTTTCAGGTTTATCAGTCTGGGTTGGAATTTGTTTTCTTGCAAGACTTGAAGTACTTTGCTCCATGCTCCTCTTGACTTGATGGTTTGTGAAGAGAAATCTGCCATTATTCTTATGGTTTTTCCTTTAAACATGATCTGTTTCTTTTCTTTAGTTGCTTTTAGTATACCGATCCTGCGCTGAATTTCTGGGATCTTGATTATTGTATGTCTGGAAGTGGTTTTAACTGGGTTGATGTTATTGAAGTTCTATATGCTTCGGTTCCCTGAATGCCAGATTGTTGCCCCATATTTGGGAAGTTTTCTGCTATTACTTCTGCCCATATTCTTTTAAATCATTTGTATTGACTCCTTCCTTCTCATTGATGCCTATTAGTCTCACATTGTTCATCTTTGCATCATCTTGCAGGTGTTTAATTATTTTTTCCTGTATCCTAGTTATTTTTAAGAGATCTTTGCTTACTTTTTCAGTAGCTGCAATGGTGTCTTTAAGGTCAGTGAGTCTATTTTCACTGTCATTCAAATGGTTTTGCCAGCTTGTGATAGAGGTTTTAATTTCCTGTATGTCACTTTGAAGCTGGTTCACACATTCTATTTCTTTCCTATATTACTTATTCAGGGGTTACTGGGTGTATGTTTGACAACTCTTTCCTTGTACATAAGAACCTGCACCATTATTGGCCCATTCAACAATAACCCTAAGTGTTGGGTTTATACAACACTAAACAAGCAAAGACCCCTGTATGGAAATAACAGTCCTCTATTCACAAGATTTCCAATTTATTAACTTACAGGCTTTTCACTGCATCTTACTAAGATAATAGGTAGGAGCTATTTGCACTCTGGAAATGGACAAAAATATAGTGCTTCTGTTCCCTCCTTCAAGTTCTTTTGGAGCTCCTAGGCACTGAAGCTTCTCTACAGTGCTAGAACTACATAGCCTGTTGGTGTCAAGTACCAATATCATTTTTCAGAGAAATTTACTCCACTGCTTTATACTCGTGCACTTATTTTTCTATTTTCTGTCTTGGAAAAAAATCTAATTATTTCATGGTAGAAAGCCAGGTGATAAAATCTAGGACTTCAGGGTGAGACTTACTAGGTTTTTATCTTGATTTTTGTTTTGGAGGAGTTTATTTTTGTTAGTCTGGTTTTGAGATAATCACTGTGTAGTTCAGGATAGCTTTTAACTCAATATTCAGCCCAGGCTGCCTTCAAACTAGCAGCAATCCTTCTGCATTAGCTTCCTAAGTACTGGGGTTACAGGCATAAACTACCAATCTGGCTCTGGGACTTTCTGTGGTAGCACTGTGAGTGCTACCACTTCTGGCTGAGCATTCTTAAGCCTTCTTTAGTTCTTAGGGATTTATTTACTCTCTTTAAATATGGAGAAAATTAGAATAAATACCATAAAGAGTGGCTCTGTTACTATAAGAGAGGATACCTATGGAGGATATGGAATAGTTTTTGGTACAGACAAAGCCCTCAATAAATAAATAGTGGTCTAGTCACTACTATTAACTTTAGTGTTACAGAGGTAGCGGGAGGTAGGAATTCCAATTTCATGACTAACCAGTCCTATGAACTGGTTAGTTGTGCACATTAAATGAGAGGCTGTATGTGAACTACCCTCTTATACTGCCTGAAAATCAAGATTGGGACAAGTCTAAACTGATGGATGGTGACCTGCTATATGAAATAAAAAGTACAAAAGTAGTACTTCTGTTCCCTCCTTCAAGTTCTGCTGGAGCTCCTAGGTACTGATGCTTGTGAGGAAAGTTGGAAGGAAAAGGGAAAATAGAGGATGCTCAAAGTCATTCTACATTAACATCTGATATAGGCAGTGCTTGTGGAGACAAGAAGACGTGTGACATCATGGGAAAGGCTGGTGCATTCTACAGAAAGAGCAGTGTGTGAGAGGAACCCAGGAGAGGCTGGGCAACTGATGGATAAATAGTAACTACTTACATGTACCCTAAAGGGACAATAATAACTAGAAAACATTTTGAAGAGGTGCACATCCAAGGACACAGAAAAAGCATTACCCTTATAATAAATCCTCTTCCCAACCCTCTGTTCCAAACTGCTTGGGATACAAAGATTGTAAACTTACAACCACAATGATGAAATCGAGCCAGCACCAGGCACTGGTGAAATACTTCCCAAATCCAAAGGCCACCCATTTCAGAGACATCTCCAGAATAAAAATAGACGTGAAAATTTTGTCAGTACAATTGAGTAATGCTTTGATGGGGGAATGGTTAGGAAGATGAGTATCATCAAATACCTGAAACAACAAAACATAACCACAGGCCAGGTTGGATATTTACAAAGAATTCCTTGTTCACTTTTTGCTTTTCTTATGTTTAAAAAAAAACACTAGTGTTTCTCCTAGTGATAAGGTTTTTCTCAAAAGATATTAAAGTGGTCTAGAATTTTCCAATGGAATCAACTCTTGAGTAATGAAAATAAAAAAATGGAAATTCCTACTTCTAAATTTCCTGTGCCCTTATAGGCCCGAGCTTCACTGGCCCTGGATGCAAGTCTTCCTACTGGATCATTGCACCATTTCTTGGTCTTACTAATTCTTCCAAATTTTCTCAGCTTTTCTAGAAACACTCAGAAGTATAGGCCATCTCTTTCACACTTCTAATTACCTCAGAGAGTCCATTATTTATTTGCCTCTTGAGGTCAGACAAATCTGAACTGTTTTAAAGACTCATTTTTCCTCTCATTTTGGTTTATAATTAAATTACTTATAAATTTTATATGAAGAAATTTATGTTTAATTATCAGTGAATTACTTTTTTGATTTAACAGATTAGTCATAGTGTTCACATATGGAGAAAAATCTAGAATAAAAATAGATTCTAGAGAAAGAAAGAGAGAAAGAAAGGAAAAGAAAAGAAAAGCAAGCAAGATAGCTCAGCAACAGCCTGGCTAAGCAAGTCTGAGTTAGTTCAATGAATGAGTCAGCTGAACAACTGAGTTTAAGAGCTCTCACTATATGAGAGGACATTTCTCACTATATATAGGACATTTCCAGATTCATGAGCCTCTCCTTATTATATAGCTGTTCAAACCAGTCATACAATGTAGAATCTGTTTTGATGGGCATGGGAAGGGTCAAAGACTCACCTGTAAGGTTACCTGAGATTCTAGACCACAGACCAATGCAGTACATTTTGTTATTCTTTTCTCTCTATAAATATGTACAGTGGCATGGGCTGAGTGTTTCTCAGTACCCTCTGCATTGAATGTTCAGTACTGCTCTGCCCAGCCTACACTTGTCTCACTGAAGGCAGATCAGAACAGGATTGTGTGCCATCAGCCACATTTCTTGTCAAAAATTTATCCCTATGATACTACACCTCTACGTCTGTGCCCTTGGACCGTACTGTTGCTTTCCTACTGACTTGCGGAAGCTTCATGTATTGAGAAGAACTACCTCCTGACCAAGGACTAACAATAAAAACTAATTAAGGGGAGTCTTCTGGGGTGGCTCCAGAGACAATTGCTTTTTTGTTTTAGGAAGTTGATCTTTCTCCAAATAAAGAAGGAGAAACTGGAAGTCTTTTCATTTAACATAATAGTAAGACGGATTAGTTCCATATTAATTATGACCATTTTAAGAGGAGACACAAGATAGAAGGGGAAGGAATAAAGACAAGAAAGAGAGGAAGGGACAGAGAGAGGGAGTCTATAACTATTTATCTGTGGAAACAGTCACTTTTAAACCTGAGACTCAGGACTCAGACTACAGTTTGAAGACCATCAGTGTAAAGCAGGATCTCCTTTCCTACCTTTCAAGAGGTCATGAATGATAGGAAACATTAGAGCAACTGATTATATCATAATCTGTTCCCTGTAGCCCCCTTCCGTAATGTTTTGTCTTTTAGAAAGCTATACTATGATCTTCAAAAGAAATGAGTACAATGGTTGATACAGTGGGTCAATTTGAGAAGTCTAGAAGCTTAACTAAGTGACTCAGCAGTTCTACATCCTAGGGTGGAGAGGACATGCCCTCGGTTGAGTGTTGAGGCCCCAAGATGTAATGATTGATTCATGCATCAACATGAGAAGTTTAAAAGTTTATGCAACTCAGCAGGAAGCCAGGGTCCTCACTCTGTAAACATTCTCATCTTGTGCAAGAGGTGGACACAGAGGTGGTGTGAGTGCTACACACATGCTAGGGCAGATAGCCTGCATACAACATAAGGAAAGAAAAGAGGCTTTCTCTCCCCTTTTTTGCTCTTTTGCTTCTGCTGTCTTCCACAAATATGAATGGTTGCTTCTTTACCATCCCACTTTGTCTTGGAGCCAGATGATTATGAAATGAAATCTCTACAAACTACAAGCTCAGTTAACCTCTTCTACTTAATTTTGGGCACTGGGTTATTTTCTCTCAGCAATAAGAAAAATAACTAAGACAGGAGGGTAGGACACTGTTATCTGAGGGAAGAAATATGTAGGGCATAATGGAAGAACCGAGAAATCCTCTAAGATGAGAGATACAGGCCAGGGATCAAGAGCTAGATTGTAGATTCATTTTACAGCACTGATTTGAAGTAGTCTCCATATAAAAGCATCTTTGATATGGGAATTTCATAGTTGCAGTGCGACTGTAGAAATTGTGTAAAACTCTACCTGCTAAAGGAACTTTCAGTGAAAAGCCCACTTCTGACTAGTCTCCCCACATTCACTGACCCATTCATTTGAGGAACCCCAGATGCCCGATACCCAATGTCCCCACAAGACCATAATAATTTACCAGTGCCCCACTGCTCAGCAGAATCACAAAGATAATAAAGCTCTCAAACCAACTGTGTTTGACTATTTGGTAGCTGGTTTTCCGCAGATTCCACCAAATTAACCAGGGTGACTTTCTCTTGTCTCTTTTACAGCATGGAAAGAAGGAACTTAGGCCTGAAAGGAATCAGCATGAGTACCATCATTAGTACCTTAATCAATGGAATTAATAGCCCAACTCTTCACTCCTTCCCATATAAATGTCTTTTGTCTTGTGACCTACTATTCCTCCAATTAAAGAGGTTAAATTTCTTTCCAGTTCCTTGAATCTAGGCTTCTCCATGAGACTTGCTTTGACCATTAGGATGGAGTTATAGTCACAGCATGCCAGTTCTAAGCTTAGGCTGTGAAAGCATTTGCATGTTTCTACTTGCCCTCTTGTACCACCTCCATAGGGAAGACATATTTAGACTACTCCACTGGTTCTTGGAAAGGGTGGTAGACATGTAAAGCAAAAACAAGTTGCCCAGTTTATTTCAAGCTAGATCATCTGATTCCCAGGAGACAATAACATTCATATGAATAAAGCCATCTAACCTTAGCAGATATCCAACATAGGTCAATTAAGTTATGTATATAACATATTCATTTATTGTGTGCCGCTGAGTTTTTACAGTTATTTATTATGAAACAGAGTTTTAGTAAAAGCAAACAGATGCTGTCCAAAGAATTGGAGGGAATGAGACAAACACGGTAATAGGATTTGTGAGCCACCTATGCCATGCATGAAAGAATTGGAGAAATTTCAGAGGCGTTTATAAATAACTACATATTTATTCTTAACATATACAAGCCTCTAACTTGTAGATAACACTATCCTTCTGACTTTGTTTCCTCTTCTTCAAATTCTGACAACCCCTACTTCATGGTGAATGCAATATCTACTCTTTTCCTCATCATATTCTTAAGCCACTCTGCTCTTCATTCTTCCCCCTTTTTTCCTTTCATCTTTCTGAACATCAAGAGGCTGTACATCTCTTTGGCAGAACTGGGGATTGAACTCAGGCCCTTGTGCTTGCCAGGCAAGCGCTTATTCTACTGAGCCATCTCCTCAGTCTGTATATCTTTTTATAATACTATTTCTTCTGACATTTTATCCCACTCTTTCCTCTAGAACCCCATCTTCTCTCTCCTGCAGACATCCTATGCACATTTTAACTAGAACATTAGAATTCCTTAAACTAACCTCTGTACAACTTTGGGACTATGAAATAACCTGAAATATAAATGTGGAATCCCTTCTGGGCCTAGTTTAGTATCAAAATTAGAGAGGAAATTTTAATTTTAACAGTCTTAATTCATTTGTTAAGTCACTTACTTACTGATTAAGCCCACTATCTGGGCCAGATTCTATTTTCACACTACATAAACAAGGCTAAGACAGTGCCGTCATTTTCAAGCATTTATAGTAGAGGAACATCCAAATAAATCCCCCATCATAAGTGCAAGAAAAAAAAGACTTACAGGAAGGAGACACTACATCTACTCAAAATATGAGGAAGGGATGCATTTATTGTTGCTTATATATATTATATGCCAGGTGCTCTTCTAAGGGATTTGTATCTATTCATTTAATACAATAACCTTGTATAGTAAGTACTATTATTATCTTAGTTTTATAACTAGGCACAGAAAAGTTAACTAAACTGATCAATTCATATAACTAGTAAGTGGAAGAGCTAGAATGTGCACTGAGGCATTCCAAACCCTTAAATGATAATAGTAACTATGATACCTAAGTATTTCTTTTGGACTCAAAAACATTCTAAAAATGGATGTATCAGGCACTATAAAAAGTGACAGATGTGTTGATTAATGGGTTTTGTCAGGAAAAATTCACCTGTCTGTGTTAGTAGTGTTCACCTATATCAAGGATTTCCTGAAAATCCTTCTGTCTGGACCTGAAAATGGTTCCACAAATCTCTGGGTGCCATTTCATTTCTTGGTCTCTAACAGAACTAGAAGGAAGAACTAGAAAACCACAAAGCTATAAAGAGAATTCCCATTCAGACTTGTTGAATTGTATGCAAGAATATGGCCACTCACCTTTGGGTAAACATCTTTCTGGTTGCTTTCGGGAGGTAACCAATCTATATAAATTTCCAGAAGGACCCTGCAGATCAATAGTGCTACATTCTGATAGTACACTGGTTGTATCAGACTTCTGCACATCATAACAAAGGAAAGAATATTCAATTATAAATGACCTGTCTCACCATGATAGTACCTAGTTCCTTATTTTATGATTTGACAGAGATAAAAACAAATAGGCAAAGGCTTCTAGATATAAAAGCTTCTGAGCAGACACCCTGCCTTTGGGTCCTTTTCTAAGTGCTTGGACCTGCTTGACCTCAATACAGGAATATCTACCTACTCTGCAAGGCTGAGGGATGCATGGCAAGTACTCAGTCTTTCCTCCCTACAAACCGTAAGTCTAATAGTGGGCTTTACCCCAGTTAAGGAAAGCAGGTAATAAGAAAGTTATTGTACTGAGACTATAATTTTCCCCTACATCAGCTCATGGATTAATAGGCTTAGGTAAATTCTCACTATTTTTTCTCATAAGACATTTTCCAAAGTTTACAGACATTTCAATCATCAAAACTTGGAGATACAACTGGCATCTGGAAGACAAGGATATGGCTAAACATTCTGCAATTTACACAGAGAAGCCCACCAAAGTAGTGTCCTGCCTCAGATGTCATAGTAGCAAAGCTAAGAAAATATGGCCCACACTCCTGCTTAAGACTCTGTAGGGCCAGCCAGATAATTCAGTGGATTAAAGCACCTGCTTAGACAGATACAGGGGCCAGGGTCCAATCCCCTGAGGCATGCTGAAAAGTGACTGAGTCTGGGCATGGTGGCAGGTGCCTGTAATCTCAGCACTTGGGAGGCTGAAAAATAGGAAGGATCACTACAAGTCTGATCTGTGTAGTGAGACCCTGTAGATCCTATACTAAATACATTAAAAAAAGAATCAGTTCTGGAAACTTTTTCTAGATTAATTCTGATATTTTTCCATAATGGCCATTCTGGAAAAGGTATATATATATATATATATATATATATATATATATATATATATATATATATATATATGAGTTACATATCCCTTCTTTTTTTTGCAGAACAGGGATTGAACTCAGGCCTTTCCACTTATCAGGGAAGCACTTATTCTACTGAGCCATCTCCCCAGCCCATCCCTTCTGACTATACCCTAGAAAAATTACCTTCCGGAGATTCTGTATGGTCGAAGAAACATCTTCAGAGAACACATCATTTTCCACACTTTGAACTCCTGGGCTCATGGGCTTCTTGGTATCCTGATAAAAGTCATATCCCTAATACAGAGATGTACAGAAGAAAATTAATACTGTTCCAGGGAATCTCACACATGAGATGAAACAAGTCTGAAGTCTACCTCATTCTGTGTTTATCATGAAAACAGTCTGATATTTTTTTCTTCAAAAATATTCTGCTAGAAAAACTCAACATTCTGGAAAAATGATTAGGTAGAACTGACATTGAAACTTACTACAAAGTTACATAATTAAAATAGGAACATAATTTACCAAATAATTCAGAGAATAAGCTTATATAGAGATTTAATATATTTTAAATATGTTCCTTCAACTGCATAACTAGGTATTTATTCAATCAATAGTACTGGTATACATTGCCATAACAATAAAAAATCAACAATCAAGTGACAATCTAATGTAAAAACAGAGTGAGCCATTCTGCACCTGTGAATCCCACATCCTGACCATAACCATCCAACAACCCTAAACCTAACCTGTTGTTTTCTCTCTTATGGGGCAGCAGAGGTGTCACCCAACCAACTGACCTGACTGTGCAAAGAATGGAAGCCCTACAAAATCAGCAACAGCAGGGAGAAATTATAGACCTGATGAAAGATTACTAGCCCCAGTAAAAGCCCATGGTTAGTGTAAACTACAAAAATAGTAGGGTTTTACTCAAAAATGACTCCATGGCAGATGGAAGCTGGAGAAGAAACTCAATGCAGCACCCAATATTGCCAGAGAATGTTCAGAGGTGGTAGGATCTAAAAGTTCTGGCATTAAGTACATCGATCTGCTTGAATCCCAGTCTACTACTAACACCAGCAGAGAAGGGGTCTGCTTTCCCCCATCTACTAAGAGAGCAAGGATACATCTCAGCTTGGACAGCTGCCACAGTCTGGGGTATGGGAGAAGCATATAGTGGGGAGGTAGGAACCTCATAAACCCACTGAGTATAAAGCTAATCAAAAATCATGACTTGGTAGATTCTAAGATTGCAAATCCTGGAAAAAAAATTCACTCATTCAAAAAGAAGAGGAATTTTTTGGGGGGACTCAATTATTTTTTCTTTTTCTTTCATTGGTATTTGAGGAGCTGGGTTTTCTCCTTTTATCTATGTTTCTTTCAATTTTTTTTCTTTGTTATTTTTCTTTCACTTTGCTGTTTTTCTTTTCCTTGTTTTTTTCTTTTCTATTTCTATTATCTAATACTATTAATTTCCTTTTACTCAATAGGATCTTTTATCATATTTATCTTGCCTCATCTTCCATCGATTGATTTTTCAAATTCTACTTTTTAAAATCTCCACTTCCCTACCTGCTTTATCTTTACTAGTATAGCTATCAAGCTTTATTAATCCTTAGATAGCTAACTCTACAGTATTACTGTCTAATACTGTTCTATTGTTAGTGGAGGTACAGTTACTGCATTAAATAGATATTTACTATATGTCAATATTTAGCCTGTCTTAGTGTTTATACTATAGTTACAGACCTTTTTTTTTTGGCAGAGCCAGGGATTGAACTCAGGCCCTTGTACTTGCCAGGGAAGCACTTATTCCACTGAGCCATCTGCCCGACCCCCTTTCAGACCTTTTTTCATCTATGGCTAAGGGTGTGTCAATAACAAGTTTTCCTTAGATTGCTCTCCCCGATGTAATTGCTGTTGCCAACATCTGGGTTGCCTTGGTTTCATTAATAATATGGGAGCCCATGATTGGAGAGTTTAACATGGACCAAATACAATGAGGCCTCCCTCTTAAATAAATTAAGAGGGTGGATCTTGGGACAGAACAAAGGCCCACAATTAACCATGCACCCCTGTAAAATGGACATTAACTAGAAAAGGCTCCATACTAACAGTGAAGTTTTCCAGTATAATCAACCCATAAACATCAGCACAAGAAAACGAAATAACAGAAACACGAGAAGACAATGGAATGATTTCAAAAACTCCCTTCCCGGGGCCAGTGAGGCGGCTCAGGGGACCAAGCACCCGCTTTGGCAATCGCAGTGACCAGGGTTCCATCCCAGTCCCACGTGTGCTCTGGCCCCACCCCTGGGGTGCGTTGCGCCCAAGCCTCAGTCCAGGTGTGGTGGCACACGCCTGTAATCCCAGCACTAGAGAGGCTGAAAACAGGAGGATTGGCATGCGTCTGAGCTACACAGTGAGACCCTGTACCAAATACACAAATGAAAAAAGAAACGAAACCCTTCCCTGAAAGCTTATAAAATGGGGCACTGAGAGAAAGGAAATCAATAGCCACACAACCGAATTCTTTGAAAGGGTAACAGAGGACATGAGAAAAAAAAAAGAAGCAGATCAATAAGGAGCTTGCCGAACTTAAAGAAGATATAACTAAACAGTTAATGAACTTAATAAACAAAACAGCAAGGTTACAAAAGGTACTAATAAAAAGCTAGCTAAAAGTTTTAAAAACCATTCTTAAAAGCTAGATGAGATAAGCAAAATTATGCAAATCATGAATAAACAGTTGAGAAAAAAGTTAGAGTCTACAACAAGGAACCAAACAGAAATCCAGGAGATTAAAAATTCCATTAAAAGTTCAGAGGGGTAGGGGGGTGTGGGAGTGGGGGGTGAGGGCTGGTGGGGGGTTCAATCTCTGGGCCTGTCATGCTGTCCCCACCCCTGGGGCATGCCGAAATGGCAATTGAGACTGGGTGTGGTGGTGCACGCCTATAATCCCAGTTCTTTGGGAGGCTGTAAACAGGCAGATCACTAGAGTATGAACTAGGGGTAAGGCCCTGGACACCCTGTAGACCCTTCCCTAAAATACAAAACATAAATAAATAAATAAAAGTTCAGGCAGCAGAAGTGACTAATGTGAGGACAGAGTATCAAAACTGGAAGACATACCTGGTGTCAGAGACCAATTATTCAGATATATCTAAAAAAATAACAAGAAAACAAAACAAAACAAAAAAAAACAGATTTGCTAGCTGCTAGATGATCCAAAGAAGAGCAACCTAAGATTAATTGGATTTAATGAAAAATTAGAATACAATACAAATGACATTAATTTACAGAAATAATAATAGAAAACTTTCCAAATACAGGGGAAAATGCAGCATATAGATAAATGAGATATGTGGAACCCTAAATAGCCACAGTCAGAAAACTTTCACTCCACACTTTGTATGTCAGAGTCAAAATACCAGAAGTCCAACTTAAGGATCAAAATGTAAAAGCTGTTACAGAAAAGCAAAACATGACAACAATAATAAAACATCCTTCTTATTACAATTAAGAGATTTCTCAACACAAACCTTAAAGGCCAGAAGAGTCTGGCAGAAGTATGCTTAAGTGAATGCAAAAGGCTAAGATTGTCTCATGAGTTTTATTAGACTCTACAAATCAGTTCAGTGATCGGTAGTGTAATGAAACTAAAATCAATGGCAAAAGAAACCACAGAAACTATGCAATCACAAGGAAATAAAATAATTCTCTCTTGAACAATTATTAAGTCACACAAGGTACCAAGGAAGAATTTAGTTCATAGAATCAAATTATAATACCAGTATACCAGAATTTATGGGACACAGTGAAAGCAATCTCAAGAGGAAAGTTTATAGCTGTGAATGCTCACACCAAAAAAAAATAGAGTGAGCCCAAATGAATGAACTAATGATGGATCTCAAGGTCTTTGAAAAACAAGAACAATACAAGCCCAAAGTTAGTAGAGGGAAAGAAATTATAAAGAGCTGAACAGAAATTAATAAAATTGATACTAAATAAATTACAAAGAATCAAAGACTTGAAGAAATGGCTCTTTGAAGAAACTGATAAACCTTTGCGCATCTCAAAAAAATAAGAAAAGGAAAAAAAAAACAAATCAATGCAAGTAGAAGTGAAAAATGGAAAATCACAATGGACATCATCAGAAACCAGAGGTTATTATCAACTACTTTAGGAAACTATAAATTGGAAAATCTGATAAATTGGAAAATACGAAACAAGTGAACAGATTCCTAGATGTATACAAAACTGAACCAGGAAGATTTTTTTTCCTGTATTTTAGGGAAGGGCCTACAGGATGTTCAGGGTCTTACTACTAGATCAGACTTGTGATTCTCCTGTTTAGGGATTACGGGAGTGTGCCACCATGCCAGGTCTCAATCACCATCTCAGCATGCTCCAGGGGCGGGATTGGCATGGCAGGCCTGGGGATCAAACCCCTGGGCCATGGGCCTGCTTTCAGGGGCTTTGATTTGCTGAGCTATTTGGTCAGCCCAAACCAGGAAGATTTAAAAACCCTGAATAAGCAAATAACAGGCAATAAAATTGAAACAGTAGCAACAACAAGTTTCTACCAACTAAGAAAAGCCCAGGACTTGAAGGATTCATTGCCAAATTCTCCAAGAACTTCAGGAAAGACCTAATGCCAATACTCCTCAAATTCTTTAATAAAATTTAAAAAGGAAGGAGTACTCCCAAAGTTATTCCTGGAAACTAGTACTGCCCTCATTCCAAAAGCACACAAGGGATTTGTACAACAAAGAGAACTGCAGGCCAATCTATCTAATGAACATAGATGTAAAAATACTCAAACAGAACACAAGTCATTTAAAAGGTCATACAGGGGCCTGGGAGATGGCTCAATAGAATAAGCACTTGCCTGGCAAGTACAAGGGCCTGAGTCCAATACCCAGTTCTGCCATAAATAAATAAATAAATAAATACATACATACATACATAAAATATCATACATCATGACCAAGTAGGCTTGATCCCAGCAAAGCAAGGACAGTTCAACATACATAAATCAATAAACAGAAGTAACAACAAAAGTCACATGATCATCTCAATCAATACAGGAAAAGATGTTGACAAAATCCAATATCTATCCAAAATCTATCATGATAAAAATCCTAAGGAAAATAGGTACAGGGCCAGGGAGATAGCTTAATATCATAAGCACCTCGCCGGGAAGTAAAAGGATCTTGTCTTTTTTTTTTTTTTTTTTTTGTATTTTAGGGAAGTGTCTTCAGGGTCTCACTACTAGATTGGAATAGTGATCCACCTGTTAACAGCCTCCCAAGAGATGGGATTACAGGCATGCGCCACCATGCCCAGTTAAAATTCTTTTTTTTTTTTTAATAAAAGGACATTCTCTTAACAGGATAAAAGGGATTTTTGACAAACGAACTGCCAACATCATATAAAATAGGGAAAAACTGAAAACTTCTCCTTGTCTTCTCCTCTATCAGAAATAAGACAACATATCCATTATTGCTAGTCCTATCACAGTACTTAAAACATTAGCCAAAGTGATCAGGCAAGAGAACAAAATGAACAAGTCAAATTATCATGATTTGCACACAACACAATCTTTTACATCAAAGATCCAAAAACTCTAGCAGAAGATCTAACCAATGTCAATGCCCATACTTCCAAACTTGTATAGAAATTTAATGCAGTTCCAAACAGAACAATAGCAGCTTTCCTCATAAAACCAGAGGGGAAAAAAGTTCTAAAAATCAGAAATAAGAAGAGACTCAGAATATCAAAAGCAAGCCGGGATAACCAAAGGCCAAATCAGAAGACACCACAATCCTGGATTTCAAGTTATGGTACATATATATATATATGAGTATAACTCTGGCACAAAAACAGGCAAGTGGATCAATGGGACAGAGTAGAGGATGTAAAAGTAAGCCCAAGAAAATTATGGTGGTTCATTTTTTACAAAGGAACAAAACACACACTGAAGGGAAACATAGCCTCTTTAATAAATGATGCTAGGAAAACTGGTTGTCCACATGCAGAAAACTGAATTGAGATCCATATTTTTCCACCATGCATTAAATTGAAAACAAAATGGAGTAATGCTTTAAATGCTCACACAGAAACAATCTGTGGAATGATGAAATAGGTAAAATTCTTGAAGCCAGCTTTTCCTTACAGAAAGGGCTAACATCTAGAATATATAAAGAACCCCTCAAAATTAGGTCTCCCAATAAAAGATACAATCAAAAAATGCTCCGTTTTTTCCTGAGGTACCTCTCAGAAGAAGTACATGCAGTGAATGAATACATGAAGCAATGCTCAGTGCTGTGGACTACAGGAAGTCTGGCTGCAAGAGTACATACAGGACATTGACACACCTGGAATTCATAGCTAAAGGCTAGAGGAGATCTGCAGAGGCAATAAGCAGAGCAGAATCAATAACTTCTCTAAAAATCATTTGTCCTAGGAAATTTATGCTGGGGATTATATACCTTCTGTCCCAATAAGATTGCTTAAATTAAGTCAGCATATGTCATGTTGCAAGTCATCCTGTTCCTTCTCTGTCCCCTGACCAAAACTCCTGTACAAATGTTGCAAACGTTTTTGTTCTGCACTTTTGTTCTCATGCTCTTGAATTATAATTAAATATCTGTAGAGTTCTCTTCTTAGGTTGTTTTTCCTAAGGCTTTCTTGCTAAGTCTCAATAAAGCCTTGTGTTTGAACCAAGTCTCAGCCCCAAGTAATCTTTCATCTTCTGCACTGTCGTAGTTGTGCACTGTGACAGCTGGCCACTAGAAAAATGGAAATTAAAACAACACTGAGATTTCATCTCATCCCAGAGAGTATGGCTATCATCAAGAAATCAAATTATAACAAATGCTAGGGGGGCTATAGGAGAAAATAGACCCTTCTTCACTGTTGGTGGGGACATAAACAAATACTGCCACTATGGAAATTAATAATGTACATTCTTTAAAAACCTACAACTAGAAATTCCATTTGATTCAGCCATTCCCAAAATATTTCTAGGTATTGCCCCCCAAAAGAGTTAAAGACATTCTACTTCAGTGACACATGCATGGCAGCACAACTAATAATACCTAAATCTTGAAGTGGCTTATATGTCTTGAGACAAATAAATAATGGAAACATGGTGTTAATATACCACTTGTAGGAAAAGGGATGCATCTTGAGAGTACAAAGTTAAGAGAAATATATCAGACACACAAGCTTAAACATTGTGTGAGAAATGTTTAAGCTTGTGTGTATATGAGAAAACCAAAACATAAGAGAAAAAAATGGAAAGATAGATGATAAGAAATAGAGAGATAGAGCTTTTAAAAATGGGAAAGGAACCAAGAGACAGAAGAAAGTATAAGGAAAAGAGGGGAAGGAGGGAAAGAATAGAAATGAAATTGTTACATATGTGTACCAACTCTCCACAAGGAATGAGATTATTATGCACCATAAACATGTGCTAAGAAAAATAAAAATTGAAAAATGTAAAAAAGTTAAAATAGCAATAATAAAATATGGGAAAAATTTTTTTTGGTGGAACTGGGGATTGAACTCTGGCCCTTGCACTTGCCAGGGAAGTGCTTATTCCACTGAACCATCTCCCCAGCCCCAGAAAATAATTTTTATACTTTGTAGTACAGAGAGTTTCCTGAGCAAAACATGAAACAATAAGGCCTCCAGGAAAATGAATATACTATTTCATAATAATAAGAAAATAAAATTGGTAGAATGATTTACAGGGACATGTAAAAATATGTATGACCTTATATCTCAAGTAACATTCACCCTAATATTTTTATGAGGATTTCTGTAAAAGTAATATTTACAATAATGATTTAAGGACATGTTCTACTTTGAACATTTGAATAACATGTATAAATATATACATATGTATACAACATTATGCACATACACCTGGACACATAGAAAAAGAATAATATATATATGGACTAAACACAGAGGGGAATATAAATTAATAATATTTTTTTGGCAGAACTGGGGGTTGAACTCAGGCTCTAGTGCTTGCCAGGGAAGCACTTATTCCACTGAACCATCTCCCCAACCAAATTAATAATAATTTAAAGAAGGCTATCTTTACTCTAACAGAATTGATGACAGAAGAAATGGACACATATTTAGAAAGGTACAAATTACCAAAACTGAATCAAGAAGATATAAGAACCCCTAATAAACCAACAACAGCCAATGAAATTCAATATGTAATAAAAAAAAAAAAAAAACTACCAACAAAGAAAAGTCCCAGTCCTATTGGATTCACACCTGAATTCTACAAGAAATTTACGGGAAATATAATCCCAATACTCCTCAAACTTCAATGAAATTGAAAAGGAAATGATTCCCCCAAAATCACTCCTTGAGGCAAATATTATACTGATACCAAAACCAGAGAAAGATAAAAGTAAAAAAGAGAACTACAGGCCAACCTCCCTCATGAACATAGATCCAAAAATCGTCAATAAAATCCTAGCAAATACAATACAGCAAATGATCAAGAAGATTATACACCATGATACATAGGATTCATCCCAGGGATGCAAGGATGGAGCAATACACACAAATCTATAAATGTAATACACTATATGAATAGAGCTAAATCCAAAACCACATGATCATCTCAATTAATGCAGAAAAGGCTTTTGATAAAGTCCAACATTTGTTCATGTCCAAAGTCCTGCAGAAAATTGGAATAGCTGGCCTGTACTTCAATCTGATAAAAGCCATCCATGACAATCTAATTGTAACATAATTCTAAATGGGGAAAAACGGAAATATTTTATTTTCAGGTCAGGTACAAGACAAGGACGCCTCTATCATCATCCAGAGAAAGAAATAAAAGGAATAAGAATAGGTAAAGAAAAAGTTAAACTATCATTATTTGCAGTTGACATGATGCTTTACTTGGAAGACCCAAAAAATTCCACCAAGAAGTGATTAGAATTAATACACAAATTCAGTAGCATAGCAGGATACAAAGTCAATACCCAAAAGTCAGTAGCATTCCTGTACACAGATTAAAAAACATACTGAGAAAGAAATTACAGAAACTTTTATAATAGCACCACAGAAAATAAAATACCTGGAAATTAATCTAAATAAAGAAGTAAAAGATTTAGTCCATGAAAATTACAATACTCTACATAAAGAGATCATAGAGGATTTCAGAAAATGGAAAGATATTCTCTGTTCCTGGATAGGAAGAATCAACATCATGAAGATGGCCATACTCCCAAAATTGTTGTACAGATTTAATGCAATACCAGCAACATACCTCAGAGACCTAGAGAAAGCACTCCTAAATTTATTTGGAACCAAAAAATCCTAGAATAGCAAAGGCAATCCTGGGCAACAAAGTCAAGGCAGGAGGCATTACAATTCTTGACTCGAAACTATACTACAAAACTACTGTGATAAAATCAGCATGATATTAACAAAAAATAGACAAGGATAAATGGAACAGATTATAAGACGTAGGGCTTCCAAATTCAAAGAAGGGCTCCCAAATTTAAAGACCCAATCCAGCAATGGGCACCCAAGATGAACCTAATAATTTTTAGTTCTTTATAAATTCTAGAGAGCAGACCTTTGAGTGCTTATAAGTTAAGATTTTTTTCAAAATTTGTGGGTTGTCTTTTCACTCTGTTGCTAATTTCTTTTGATATGCAAAATCTTCTCAATAAGAGGAGGTCTCAGTTGTTAATTCTTTCAACTATTATCCATGCAATTTGATTTTTGTTCATGAACTCTTTGCCTACCCCTAGGTCTTCAAGCATTTCTCCTACTTTCTCTTCCAGGAGATTAGTGTTTCTGTTTGAATGTTTAGATCTTTAATCCATTTTGACTTTAGCTTCGTGTATGGTAATAGAACTGGGTCAAGTTTTAGTTTTCAGCATGTAGAGAGCCAGTTTTTCCAGCACCATTTGTTAAAGAGGCTATCTTCCTTCCAGTAAGCATGTTTGAAACTGTCTTACTAATTGGTTTGGAAACTGTTTCATTACTATTTGTTTCTCAATAAAATTATTTTAAAAATAAAGTATATATATATATATATATATATATATATATATATATATATATATAAATGTACAAGATAGCTAAGATAATTATAATACTAATTTCTATTAGTTCATTGAAAGGAATGGTTTGTCCTTGTATTGTTCGATCAATTTTTGCATAATTTAACTTATAATCTGAACAACTACTTTGAGGGTAACAATATGCAGCATGATAACCATTAACGTCCTATTTTGTGTTTTGAAATTCTGTATCAGTTTTTATTATTTTTTTCCTTTTAAAATAAAAAGAGGAAAGAGAAAAAAAAACATTAGGGCCCCAAAATTTAAGGACCCAATCCAGAGATGGATATCTAATATGAGCACATACTTCTCAGAGGAAGATCTTCTAGAGGCAAATAAACACATGAGAAAATGCTCCACAGCACTAGCCATCTGTGAAATGCAAATTAAAACAACACTGAGATACCACCTCAACCCAGAAAGCATGGCTATTATAAAGATATCAACCAACAACAAATGAGGGAGAGGCTGTGGGGAAAAGGGAACCCTTTTCCACTGCTGGTGGGAATGGATACTGGTGCAGCCATTATGGAAATCGATGCAGAGACTCTTTAAAAACCTAGGACTGGTAAAAGTTAAGATGATACTATAATAATAATAATAATAATAATAATAATAATAATAATAATAATAATAATAATAAAACTAGGACTGGAAATCCCATTCAATCCAGCTATCCCCTTTCTGGAAATTTTCCCAAAAGATCTGAAAACATCATGTATGTGCATCTATGTTGATAGCAGCACAATTTGTGACAGCTAAATCTTGGAAACAACCAAAATGCCTATCATCTGAAGAATGGGTGAAAAAGATGTGTTGTTTTTATACAATGGATTATTACTCAGCTATAAAGAAAAATAAGCTTGAGGCCTTCATATACAAGTGGATGCCACTTCAAGATATACTCATAAGTGAAATAAACCAGACATACATGTATAAATATAATATTGTCACCCTAGTGTAAGAACTCAAAATTAGAAACAAAAATTGAAAGGCATGACACAGTTAAATGGAAAGCAAGAACTTAAGGATTAAACAATGAAGAGAGACCAAGGAGAAAAGTTAGGAAATATGGCAGGGGCAAAATCATACATTTATATAAACAAGATGGTTAAGGCAACAATCCTAAGAATCTCCATTAGGTTCTTGAAAATAGCAGTTAATGGGTAGAATTCCCACCCTGCCTAACTATATATGCTGATATCTGAGAACTGAACAACTTCACTGAGGATAGCAATGTGAATACTAAAACCATGCTTGAAATGCCCATCATTTTGGCCTTCTAAATGCGTACTGCTTCTAATGTTATATCAATTATTGCTATAATCTCTTTAAAGTAAATGTTTGTTTAAAAAAGGTAACAAAAGAAAACAAGAGACAAAAACTGTGATAGGACTGTCCTGCTAAAATGTTGTATATGGTATATGGTTTGATTTTTAAATTTCTGTGTAAAAAGGTATAATAGTTTTTTTCACATTCTGTAGGGATATAAAGGTTAGAATATATATGGTTGTTGGAAAATAGCAGTTCCATGTTATGTCTAAGCTGTATGATATAAAGACAGATAGTGAAGTTTAAGCCCAACTGCCTCTGTTACAGGGCAATAATATCATTAAGCTTCTCTTCTGGATGTTTAACAACTGAAATTTACATACCAAAAATTAGAGAAATAGAGGGGCTACAAGGATAGCCAATATTTTGGCCCTAGGTCAATGAGGTCAATGAGGACTCAGGACATAAGAGAACCTGTGCTGCGACATCCTGTAACTCAGTGGTGCTCCACATCTTCTGATCAAGGACATTATGGGGGCCACAGAGGAAAGTGATCAATGTAGTATAGTGCGCCTAAGGAGAGTCACTCAGAGAGAAAAATTATCTCAGGTTTTCACAGAGAGCAATAACCATGACTCATCCAGATGGCTGACAGTGACAAAAGACCCACAAGGCGCTGTACATAGTTCCAGGGTAAATCCTGAGGGGACCTGACTGACCTTGTCAGATAGGAAAAGTTACATTCTGAGTTATACAGGTCTTCCTTTAATTTGGTCTTAACCATCCAGCAGAAAAGTAAAACAATGAGGCATAAAAGTAAAGTTATATTATATGCTGAGCTATAAAAAGCTCATGTCAATAGCTTCAGACAATTGCCAGTTTTGCTGATAATCTGCTATTATTATGGACTATTGGGCTATATTGGGTTATTTTGCTGAATCCAAGTGCCTACAATCTTTGGTCTGGCATCAAGTATGAAAAAATTCTTTAAAGAGCTCTCCAAATACAGCTTCTCTAACAGCAATGGAATACCCATCTCTGACAAAATGAAACAAAAAAGGGAAATATAAATAAAGGACCATTTTTGTTGTTATTGTCTGTATGTGTGAAAAAATATGTATATAAAAGATATTTAGGATAGATATACATCTACTTTATCTTAGCTCATTGAGAGGAAAGGTTTGTACTAAATTGTTTGGACAAGATATCGTGTCTCCATCTTGTCCTCTGAATAACTACTAGGAAAACAACAATATACAATGTGTTAATTATTGTAACTGTTATACTAACATGTCCTGAAATTGTTTTATTGTTATTTTATCTTTTTTCTCATTAAAATAAAAAAAATAGATAATATAGCAACCATTGTTAACTGGCTGTCCCTGTTTGGAAAATCTGTAACATGTATTGTTGTATGTTACCCTCTTGTCTGTCATTTTTTCTCTCTGTTTTTGCTTCAGTTTTCACTCTTCAAATTAAAATAAATAAAAAAATAAAGAAGGTGACAGGTAATGGTGCCTGAAAATGCCTTACTTAACAAGGCAAGACAGAGGTAAACCTGAGGCTTACAATTTTAGGCTGTTAGTGAGGTTCTTGTACTTCAGAGTAGATGTCAAAAAAAAGGCTGTGCCCAGGGCTAGGGAGATAGCTTGGTGGTTTAAGCAAGCAGAAGGATCCTTGTGGGATCCCCAGTACTGCAGCCAGGCCAGCCACAGAACCCTGGGCATGCCTTGCTGGTCCTGAAGCCGGGAGTTGCAGGGAGCACACACCTACAATCCCAGTGCTATGGAGGCTGAGATGGAAGGAGCACTATGAGTCTGAACTGCATAGTGAGACCCTGTACCAAATAAATAAATAAATAAATAACATCTTTTTAAAAAATTACAACATGGCCTGCCAGCCCTGCCCTTGGGTGCACTGAGCCTATGACAGAGTCTGGTCATGGTGATACACACCTGTAATCAGCACTGAGGAGGCTGAAAGCAGGAGGATCACTATGATTCCACGTGTGTAGTGAGACCCTGTACCAAATACATTTTTTAAAAAAAGGATTTACATCTTAGTTACTCTCTACGATGCAGCAGGTATTGAACTCAGGAATTTGCGCTTGCCAGAGGACACAGTATTGGCCTTGGGTCGCCTTTCGTCGCCAGCCATTGGAATTGCCAGTAGAGCAGCAGAGATAAACCGACAGGCTGTGTGGCGCAGCAGGCACACGGAGCCCACTGCGCTGACGTCCCGAGCACTTGCTCTCTCAGGGGCTCACCATTGCTGCAGCAGAGGGGTCTCTGGGACCACGCAGAGCTGCTGTGGCTGTGGCAGTCAAGGTCAGCTCTCCCAAGGACACCCATGCAATGCCGCAGCCCTGCGCTGGTAGCCAAGGATGGGTCTGCACGGATGTCCTCCTGGGACCCTCACTGAGAGCGATGAGCCACTGGCCACAGCCCACTGGGACCCAGTGCGAGACCCAGGTCCCTTCTGCCTGCAATGGGTAGCACCATGTTGCCATCATTAATCTGCCAAGATCCAGAACTTTGGGATCGTGGCACAGTTCATCATCCCAGGATCTCTATTTAAAGCTTTCTAAAGACAAAAGCAGGGCCAGGGAGATAGCTCAGTGGCTTATGCATCTGACTGACAAGCATG
This sequence comes from Ctenomys sociabilis, assembly GCA_004027165.1. Taxonomy (NCBI): domain Eukaryota; kingdom Metazoa; phylum Chordata; class Mammalia; order Rodentia; family Ctenomyidae; genus Ctenomys; species Ctenomys sociabilis. The sequence goes on from PVKA01005553.1 coordinate 33,352, forward strand.
AGGTTCTGAGTTCAATCCCTGGTACGAGAGAGAGAGAGAGAGAGAGAGAGAGAGAGAGAGAGAGAGAGAGAGAGAGAGAGAGAGAGAGAAGAAACCTAAAGACAAAGGTAAGGTGACAGAATGGCAAGCAGCAGAAGAAGATGCTGTCTGAGATTTGCTGTACAGACATCAGAATACAGCAACAGAAGGAAGGGAAGAAGGAAGAGCTGAGGACCCAGGAAGAGCTGAAGAGCTGAAGCCCAGGGGCAGAGCAAGGCTGAGACTTCAGTGACAAAGAAGGATGTGGCCTGCAGGTTTCTCCCTAAGCCTGGACGCCACACGGGAGCAAGGGCTCAAATCTGCAGACAACAGTGACGACTGGTGACCCCAGAGGCCTCCACAGAGAAGCACAGCCATGGCACAGAGAGGGCTGCGGTGGCTGGGGGTCCCTTGGGTTCAGGCCTCCTCAGTAGAGGGCGACTGCCGGGCGCCATGGCAGAGGGTGCAGCTAAACTCGAACTCAGAGCAGCTCCGACTGGAGGCCTCTCGCAGTTCCCGGGGCTTGAGGCCACTGAGCTCAAGTTGTTAGGGGGGTAACAGCCTCAGTCAGCAGGAGCCACCCAGAGTGCGAAGGATCTGCTGCAGCCTCACAGCCAAGAGCCAGCCGGGGCTCAGTGCCGCTGGTGGTGTAGGTCTGCAGGGACTGTCAGCGCCCCACCTTAAAGCTAAGGGAGCTTAGGCGTGGGGCGTGTCCACTCAGGCCTGGACTCTGTCACTCCGTCTGCCAGGGACAGCAGAGGCATGCCTTAAAACGGACATTTTTTTTTTCCTTCTTGTCTTTTTTATTATTCGTACTAGGATTGAAACTCAGGACTTTGTGCTTGCCAGGGAAGCACTGTATTGTACTGCTGAGCTATATATCCTGTCCCTTGTTTTGCTTTGTTTTTCTTGATTATTTTTTATGCATGAACATGATTTCCAGTTCTTTAAAAAAAACAGGATTTACAAAAAAAAAATTGTGCCAAATACTGTAATTACAATTATACAAGCTGCACATCTAAGAGCAGGAGGAATCACAGCTTCAGAAATAGGACCAGGGCAAGAGTATTGGTTGGTTGAGTGATTGGATCTGCAATATGCCTGCAATTACCATTAGGTGAGAATCCCAGGATAGTGATATAAGACCTGGTCCCAACATGGACATCACAGAGGGGTCCACTGGAGACAGTCACTGAACCTGACTGCAAAGAAAGTGACCAATCTTCCCACTAAAAGCAAACTTTCAAGCTAACATTATAAAATATATGAAGAAACAAGCATATAAATAACAGCCTCTCCCACAACTAAAATGTGGGAGGTGAATATGTTTGAGAAAATATGAAAGCAATATAATAATTGTAAAGTACCTTTAAAGTTAATAGACTTATGATTTAATAAACATATATAGAGTTTCCCTTGCTAAATGATAACATCAGGGTCTCTACACCTTTTTGCCTGGGAAATAGAAATAGTGAAAATTTTTTAAAAAATCATTTAAACTCTGTGGAGATTTCCTGAGGGCATGTAACAAGTGATGAAACATTCATTCAAAAAGTAGATTAAATAAAATAAAATTCAGTAAGCACTGAAGTCCATGGCTCTTCAACTATGACCTGCTTTCTCCTTCCTCTCCCACAATCCAGTTTTATGGAAATTCCACTCTAGGTATGGTCAAGAATATAAGGTTTCACTACCTTCTGCTCCAAATCAAGGGATACAATATCTTATTAGGGGGTCACGTCACTAGCATTTTTCATCTCCAACTTTGAGTTACAGTTGGAATTCTCATCTAATAGTAATAGGAGAAATAGAGATGTGTCTACAGCAAATAAGAAGCTGATAATTCTTCTTTATTAAAGTCAGTAAGTTAGGTCATCATGTTCACCACAGGGAACCATGGAAAGAAATAGTTCCTCCTGGGTTAAAAGCATATTCTAGTAGTGGCCTTAAATGATACCTCTTACTCATTTAATTGGATCATGCTATTGAGCAATTCATTCCTGACGGCGTTCTTCAAAGACAATAAAACAATTAGTAGTTCCAAAATATGAATGTGATACCAAAATGACTCAGACAACAGAGATCAAAAACAGTTATCTTGAAAAAAGTTATCTTGGACCTGTGGCAGTGGACCATAATCAAATAAAGGACATTAAAACACGGAAATTATGATTTTAAAAAAACAGAAATTCTGGAATTTAAATGTACAATAGCTGAAGTGAAAAATTTACTAGACAAACTAATAATACATTTGAACTTGCAGCAGAATTCATGAATTTAAAGATGGGTTACGGGAGATACACCATGCAAAGAAAACAGAGAAAAAACAAAGAAAAATGAAAAGATTCTCAGAGGAATATGGGACATCATTTTAAACATACCAATTAGAAAGAAATAAGGTGAGAAAGCAGCAGGAAAAAATGTTCAAGTAAATAATGGCTGTAAATTCTCAAAATTTGATAAAAAGCATCGATCAAAACATTTAAAAAACTCAATAAACTCCAAATAGGAAAAACATAAAGAGATCTACACCTTGCAATATCATTATAAAAATGCCAAGAAACAAAAACAAAGATAAAATCTTGAAAGCAGCAAGAGAAGGATGGCTATGTGAAAGGACATGCCCATAAAATTAACATTGATTTCTCATTAGAAAAAAATGAAGGACTGAAAGCAGTGGGATGACATTTGAAGTGCCAAAATAAAAACTGTAATGTAAGATTTTGTACCCAGAAAAACTATTTTTCAAAAATGAAAGAAACTGCCACTCTGAAGCCCAGTTTCCTCATGGTCTCTACACTCTGCTCCTCGGAACTAGAGCTGAAGCTGTGCATTGCTGCCTGGAGTAACGGCATTTTGGCCTCACAGAGCAATCATGGCACCCAAGTCTGACTGAAGTGGCACACTGCCCCCACCCCAGGTATGAGTTTGTTGGCCTCATCAAGCAGGCACACATCCATGGGCTGAGGTGACATGGCTTCCTATGTTCTAGGGACACAGAAAAGTGGTTGAGATGAGACATCTTGCCCTGTAAGCCAACAACTTTAGTGTCCAATGTCCTAAGAACTCAAGTAGCCTTCTACAGACTGAGATGCTGAAACATCACCCTCACTGGAGAATGGAGTCGCCACTTGGCTGCTCACAGAGTCATAAAGCCCAAGAGATGACTGCTTTGTTGTCTCAGTTACTCTTCTCTCATTGCTGGGACAAAATAGGCAACACCCAAAATGAAGGAAGGAAAAATTTACTTAGCTCATGGTCAGTTGAAGTTTCAGTGTGTACTGAGTTGGCCCCAAGGCAGATTGGTAGATGGTAGAGGGCAGCCTTTCATAGTGGTGGCAAAGAGCAGAGAGGGGCAGCAGCTGCAGAAGCTGGCTACCTCTTTCCCCTCTTTACATTGTAATGCAGATTACTCAGCCCCAGGGCCAGGGTATAGCACTCACATCTGTAATCCTAGCATTGGATCAAGAATCAATCACAAACTCCAGAAGCCACACCATGATTGAAGGGGGCTTTAGGGTACAACTAGATACAGATCATAACATTTATCATTCAGGAATCCTTCCTGGCGTTGCACATAGCATTACTGTCTATGTTTTACCATCTAAAAGACCAGAGTTATTCCTATGAAGTGGTGCATCCCCCAGGACCTTCAGAAGTTTCACAGAGACCTCACTACTGTATTTACTAGGAATGAGTCACCAGGACCTCCCAACTATCCAGTAAGTCTCTTCTGCAGATGAAAATTTTTACTATGGTAACCGCTCTACAGAATGTGCAGCCATTAGGTTCGACTGTGTCAATTGAACTGGCTTTGAGGTGCCCCAGGGGACCGTGCAGCACACTTCCAGGCATAAGGGGACAACGCAGTACAATGCACGCACTGCCTCCGGCCCCCAGCTCCCTGCTCTCTGGCATTGTTTCCCCGCTCTGCTTCCCAGATGTCATAAATGAAGCAGCTTTGCTGCATCACAGCCTTCTTCTCGAAGTTTCTGCCTTGAAGCAAGCTGACCACCGACTGAAACCACAGGTCCTGTGGGCCACAAAACATCTCCCTCTTTAAGTTGCGGGTATTAAGTATTTTGTCCCAGACATGAGACAGTGACTAATACATTACTCACTTTCAAAACTCATTATAAGTTTAAATATGAAGATAATTTTGGTATTAATATAAAGAGAAAAAGAGTTTAATGAAACAGAATTAATAACACAAAATATATACATATACGAACATATGAAAAATACCTAAATTCATTCATATTCAAAAATTAAACTGAAATGGACCACAGACTTAAAACAGATAAACCTTTGAAAACTTGAAAGAAAATATGATAAAATATTTGTGACTTTAGGTTAAACAATGATTCCTTAGAATGAAAATAAAACATATTGCTATAGTTTGTGTCTAGTTGTTCCCCCAAAGTCTCATGCAGTCATGGGGCAGCTTCTGGAGTTGGTGACTGATTACTGTAGCCGTGGGTGCTGCACACATCCTGGGGCAGTAAATGGAATGCAAATGAGAGGAAGGAGGGAGAGGCTAGCTAGTTGCCCAAGCTGCTGCCACTCCCTTTGCTCCTTTTTTTTGCCATCACCATAAATGGCTGCTCTCTGCCAAGCACCACTCTGCCTTGTAACCAACTGAGTATGGACTGAAGCCTCCACCAAGTGTGAGCTAAATAAACCTTTCCTTCCTTTATTTTGGGTGTTGGATATTTTGCCCCAGCAACAAGAGAAGAGTAACTAAGACATATACGAACCATAGAAAGAATTTTGATAAAGTAAGTTCACTAGATACATCTGCTCATTGAAAGATACTGATAAGGTCTGTCTTCCTAGGATTCATGTGTGGGGAACTGGTAGGAAATGGTTAAAAATCACTGCGCTCACACCCCTTGGAACAGATTCATGTTGTTCCAGTAAGACTCCACCAGAGAAAGAGGCTATTATATTTAAAAAGGAAGCTCTGCTCCACCCCACCTCCTGGCTTTCTGTCTCACTTTGTGATCTTTCCCTTGCACACATGCTCCCATCATGCCATCTGATCTGATGTGATAGAGACAGAGAGCCTTCATCAGAATCAATGCTGTCTGAAACTGAACTAAAGAAAACTCTTTTCAGCTGGGCACAGTGTTGCCTGCCAGTGATATCTGCGACTTTAGGACCAGCCTGGGCTACATAGTAAGTTCAAAGTCAGCCTAAACTATGTAACAAAACCCTGTCTCAGAAAAGCTAAACAAACAACCAGACAGACAAACCTCTTTTCTTTACACCCACCTCAGATATTTTGCTACAGCAATGGAAAACGTTAACACATATATTATTAAGAAAATAAAGGACAAGCTGCAGACTGGTAGAAAATGTATGCCATATACACAACATAAAAGAATTGTACGATACAATTCAATAATGATAGAGAATCTCACAATAAATATGAGCAAGAGACACTTCACCAATGAAGTACATAAGTGATCAGAAGACATACAAAAAGATGTGCAGTCTCACTATTTGTTAGTGAAATCACACCATGATGAGGTTCTACTACAAACCCAAAGCTAACAACACCAGACATTAGCAAGGAGACAGAGCAAAGGCAACTCTCACGTGTTGCTAGTGTGGCTTCACAATGTTGTAACTAATACGCCAACAGCTCCTGTTGCTTCCAAAACAAGGTCCCTAGTTTATTTAGTGCATCTGTTACGGTCTAAGTATTTGTGTTCCTCCAAAACTTGTATGTTGAAATCCTAATTCATAAAGGATGATACTGAGAGATTAGTATTAGTTCTAGGATTAGTGTCCTTATAAGGAAGTCTAATGGAATTTATTTGCACCTGGGCTTAGGTGTCACCAGGAGAGGACCCAACAAGAAAAGACCATTTACAAGTCAGGAAACTGACCCTCACCATACCCAAATCTGCTGGTACCTTGACCTCAGATTTCCCATCCAGGACTACTAGAAAAGAGTGCCAGTTGTTTAGAAGCCATCCAGCCTGTGGTATTCGTTATGGGAGGTTACACTAAGAACCCCATTCCTCTTACACTCCATGACAAACGTCATCTCCCACCCCTTCTCATCCATGATTCCGCAGAGGCTGAGTTTGTTTCCATGGCTGCCTCTTTTGCTTCACTTTTTACATCCTCTTTCTCACTTTTCAGCCAATCCAAATACCATATTTCTTAGGGAACTCATCATAAGGTACTTTCTTCCTCCACTTTCTTCTGACAATTCTCATTGTGTCACTGAAGTAGCACTGTGTCTGAAACCTGCCATGGGATGTGCACCTGGGTGTCCAAGTGTAGCCACCACAATTTATTCCCTTATTGTGTCACCAAAGCTTTCAGAAAAAGAAGACAGCAAGTGTCCTGTGGCAACTCTCACTTTGTATAACCTATAAATCAGTGCATAAAATTTCATACCTGTCTTTCAGCATGAGGCGGTGTGATGGACAACTCATCATTTCTATTAGTATCTTCAAAATCATCCTCCTCCTTCGCAAGGGGGGCCTCAAGTTTGAGATCTTCCATGCAGATCTCATCAGGCCTCATGTTTGAGATCTTCCATGCAGACTCTGGTATATCAAACTTGTCCTGGAGCTCTAACCCCTCTTTCATCTCTGTGACCTGGAGAATAACTTCTTTGCTATCTGCAGCTGAGCAACTTGTCATCTCCTTTTGCTTTGATAACTTTTGCCTCCTGAACTGCTTGCAACAGGAATGCTGAAGAGTGTGAATCACAAATGAAAAGGCCCGGCGAAACCGATCCAGTGCTAACTGGACTTTGGTTTTCTTGGCCTCTCCTAGGTTTTCATTTCTCTCCTCGTTGCTGAAGGAATTGAGCAGTAAAGCAATGAAGAGGTTGAGCACCTAGGGATGAGATGGGTAAGGGAAGAACGGAAATTATAACAAAGGGCAAGTGCAGTGAGTGAGTTTTCACAAGTTTTTTCCCAGTACTAAAAATCAAGTCAACTGAGAATTCTATGCCAATTGTTGCCTAAGAAAATTTATCTATAAAACAAAACAGCTGAGGAAGAAAAAAGATAAAAGACCTGAATTTAAAGGATACAAACAGCCAGTTTATGTGAATATAAATAACAAGTACCTGTGGAGCCCAGCAAAGACAAGAGAATGGAGTACTCATTGTAGGGCAAAGCCCGAAGTGTATATAGCCTGGGTTCCAATGAGGGCATGGTTCTGATGTCCAAGACCACTGTGAAGACCTCTGCTGTTTGTACAATGTGAGGTCCTTGCAGGTCCAGTTGCCCTAACCTCAGTGAGGTATCAGGGTGGAGGTTAAGGGGTTTGACCTAAATATGTGCTCTTACTTTGAAGCACATACCGCTTTTATAAACAAATTAATTTTACTGGTACAGTTTAGATATATGCAATGATTACATTCATCACAGGGAAAGTGTACCTGTACCTGTACAGATCCCTGAATCCCTTCAACCCCCTTCCCCTTATTTACAAAAACTTTATATCCATTTTTCCCTTCTGTTCCCCAGTTTTTCTCCCACCTTTCCTCTTCCTTTCTTTCCCCCTCTTTCTCCCTTGTTCCTTTCCATCTGAACATTTTCTTCCTATTTCACAATATCTATTAAGCATGTATCGCCTTTAATTCAGATTATCCCTGTTATATGTTATATCTGGATGTCTCATAAGAGTCTTATGTGCACATAGGTGGGGCTTTTGGAAGGTGATAGGATTTGGAGGCTTTATAAGTGACTTACTATTAGGAGCTAGGATCTAGAAGCAGAGGCAAGTCACCAGGGCTATGACCCAGAAGAGTAAATCTTGGTCTGTCTGTCTGTCTGTCTCCCTCTCTCTCTTATCCCTTCCAGATCATCATGAAAGGAGCAGCCTTGGAGCCCACCGACCTCGAACTAAAAACTCTAAAGGCTGTGAGCTAATAAAAACCTCTCCTCCTTACATTTCAGGTGTCAGGTATTGTGTCTCAGTGATAAGAAAAGCAACTAACATAATCCTAGTAGCTTATTTATCTATTTAGTATTTAATACAGGGTCTCAATAAACAGAATAGACCCATAGTGATCCTCCTGTTTTCAATCTCCCAAGTGCTAGGATTACAGGCATGTATCACTACACCTAATCTCAATCACATCTCAGTGCACCCGAGGAGTGGGGCCAGCATGGCACACCAGGGTCGAACCCCGGTCCCTGCACCTGCTTGCGCTTCAGTCCCCTGAGCTATCTGGCTGACCCTTCTTTTTTTACCTTAAAGAGAGGAAAAAAAATCAAAACAAGATAATAGAAGAGTAACAATAGTTAGTACGTTGCATACTGTTATCATCCAAGTAATTAGGGTACAAGATATGGGCATGAAAAATTGCCCAAATAATATTAGCTCAAACCCTTCTTTTCAACGAAATAAGACAAACCACTAGTACATTTATCTTAACTATTTTGTGAGATATATATATATATATATATATATATATATATATATTTCCTCTTCCCTTCTTACACACCCTATAGTTTACGACCTTGATCTCAAATTCCTTTGTTTCTACTTTCAACTCAAAGAGAGACAGATTCTGAGAAATGCTAAGTGAGTACATGTGCATCTAGTCTCAGTCGCCATGAGAATTCCCACCCCAAGGTCTTTGCTCACATTCTCCTCTTTTGTCTTAGTTTCCCTTGCTTCTTAGGTATTTACGTCCCTCAATCATTTCTCAATGCTGTCTTCCCACTCACATTGGTGATGTCCTAGCCTTCTGAATTTCTGTCCCTTATTGTAGAAATATCATTTATGAGGTACACAGGACAATGACATTTCATGTGAATACTTAACTACATTTGCCCAACAGACTTAACTTGATTCTAAAGACCTTATACTAAAGGACCTTTGGGCATAATCTGTTCAGACCTTCACCAATGTACACCTACACAGCTTCTCTATAAGCACCTATGTTTCTAGCTACCAGGAACAGACCCAAGTCTGTCACACCATAAGATGAGGTAGCATAACAAGGAACTTGAAAATAGAATAGGGACCCATCATAACAAAAACATGTATTTGTCCAATCCTTTCACTCTTCTTTCCTCAATAAGGGCTTTGTTTTAGGCTGGTTTGTCTCAGCACAGCACATGTCTACAGTTCTTCCAGGAGTCATAGTCATTTAAAAAGTTCAGAAAATGTAATGAGCCATTTTTCTCATATATTTTTTAATAATAGGAAATATTTCCTATGTTTTCCCAGTGGTCATCTCTTTAGATCTTACTGAGTCAAGTAAATCCAGACTTTTACTTCTATCAATTGCAGGCAAAGAGATGATTTTTATCTTAGAATAATCATGCAGAATAGACCAGATATTGGGCATCAGTCAATATGAACCCCATGTGTCAAGGGGTTTTGTTTACTATTTATCATACTTTCTTCAAACCAAATTCAAAAGAGTGTTTTAAAAGCTTATTTGATACTATATTTAGAATAAAAACTTTCATTAGCAAGGTATTGCAAAAGAAGTTAATGCCTTTGAGAGCATATATTTTTTTCTTTTAAAAAATTTAAGAAACTCACCACAAGTTTTCCTATCACCATGATTGACACGAAGACAATCACGCAGAGCGGGATACCAACTTCTTGCATGCATTCCCACATGGTTTCAATCCACTCCCCACAGAGGATGCGGAACACCACCAGGAAGGAATGGTAGACGTCCCCCATGTGCCAGCGCCGGTGACAGAGGTTGTGACTTGCATTACAGAGGTTGTGATTTCTTTTGGAACAGAATTTATTGCCAAAAAGCTGCATACCAACTACGGAGAAAATGAAGAGCACAATGCCTAGGACCACCGTCAGGTGTCCAAGGGCTCCAACAGAGTGGCCAATTATCTTAATTAATGTGTTTAAAGTTGGCCAACACTTGGCTAACTTGAAGATCCTCAGCTGAAAAAAAAAAGACAAAATGAACATGAAAAAGGAGCCCATTAAGAACAAACTCTACCTGTTCCTCTATAAAACAGATTACACAGTTCTAAGCCATAGCACTTAACTCTTCTCCAGATCCAACCCATCCTGAACATAGTCATCATCTGTCTAAATCAAATATTCACTTGTGTCTACTTTTTAATTTAAACATGAAAATATTTTGTTGTAATTTTTAATGAGAAAGGTGTTCAGGATGGTGATTGAGACTAAGTGTCAATCACCTAAAATGAGTGTTTTGACCTTCTGTGTCATATACCAGACATCCACAAACTCAGGGCCACAAGCCAAATTCAGCCCAGTCTGATTTTGTGTATTAGGAGAATTCTTTTACACATTTTTAAATGATGAAAAATAATCAAAAGAAAGACATTTCATGACACATAGAAATCACATGAAGTTTGCAATTGAACAACCATTAATAAGGTTTTATTGGAACTTAGTCATGTTCATTCAAATGTTGATGGCTACTTCTGTGCAATGACAGCAAAGTATAATTTTTTTATAGAGCCTATATGGCCTAGAAGACACAAAATATCTATTATCTGGCCCTTTACAAAAAATTGCTATCTCCTACATTATATACTTCAGGGTACTAGTCTGAATTAAACTTGACAACAATAATGAAAGTATAATATGACATTTTGTACTTAGGAGAACCAAGGTAAGTAGCTTCTACAGACACTTCTCTCGTTGCTGGGACAGATACCCAACACTCAAAATGAAGGAAGGAAAGGTTTATTTAGCTCACAGTTACTGGAGGTTTCAGTCCATATTAGTTGGCTCCAAGGCAGAGGGGCACATGGCAGAGAGCAAAAGTTCATGGCAGCCGAACAGCAACAACAACAAAGAGCAATCGCTAAAGAAAGTCTGTCTCTCTGTCTCTTATATTACATTTAGGCTCTCTGCCCCAGGCTGGGGTGTAGTGCTCACATCCATAATCCCAGCAGTACTAAGACTCATAATCCTGCCTTGGATCATACATAATCCCAGTATATCATGAGTTAAATCACAAACTCTAGAAGTCCCCACCCAATGACTACATGAGGCTTTGGGGGGACAACTAGACAAAAACCGTAACACTTATGTAATTATATATAGAGTCTTATTCTACAGGTTTACAAATCCTGCCCATTAAAAAAAAAAAAGTATTTTTTTTTTTTAAATGAGAGGAGGCCACTGCTAGTGTGACAGCATCTAATGTACTCATAGGAGGAAAATTTCAAAGGTGGATTGATTAGGGTGTATGAATGTGGATTAAGACTGTGATACTAGGATTAAGGAGCTGGATAATGGAAGTACTATGCAGTGTGTGAGCGGCACCAATCAACAGGGTTACAGCCAGCCTGGATAGAACATAAAGGGAAAGAGAAAAGGTTTGCTGCTGCTGTTTGCTGCTCAGTGCCTTTTGCCTGCCATGTCACGAATTATTTCTCCTCTACATAGATCAGACTCATAGTAACTCTGAGTTTCAGCATCCCAAGCACTGGGATTACAGGCACATGCCACCACACCCAGTCTTGGGCAGCATAATTTCAATATATCTACCCACTACACATAATGGTGAAGACATTAACGGACATCAATGATAGGGTTTCACTATCCTGAATTAGATATAATCTAAATTATAAATGCCTTTTGAACCCCCTTGTTTGAATACATAACAAACAAGTTTCATATTATGTGGTCTAGCAGGTGAAAAGATATTCTATAGTAATATTTTTCCTGCTTTTTGATTATAAAATAGTTTGTTAGATGCTGGTAAATACTGCCCATAGAATTATTAACATGCAAGCAGGCACAAGGGCCAGGAGCCAGGGCACATTGAGACAGCAGTTGAGGCTCAGTGTGGTAGCACGTGCCTGTATAATCCCAGCTCTTGGGAGGCTGTAAACAGGTGGATCACTACAAGTCTAATCTAGTAGTGAGACCCTAAACACCCTGTAGACTTTTCCCTAAAAATAGAAAAAAAAGAGAATTATCATTAACAAGACAGCCATTATTATCCTCTACACACTGTGCTCTCTCTTTCTCAGTGGTCCACTCTCACTTTATAGAATACACTTCTTTTCCTGCTTTAATTGGCCTGTACTCAGTATGTAGCACACATTTTTCCATCTTTGATGAATGTAAAACCTTACTATTCTTTTTACTTGTTTCATCCAATCTTTGTTTAGGACAAAAAAAAAAAAAAAAGTTTGTAAAGAATCTCTAGAAGGGTCCACAACACTCCAGACCCTGGTAACAATATACAAAACAAAAAGTGACTATCCTTGTCACTTTTATTCAATATAGTACTAGAAGTCCTAGTCAGGGAAATTAAACAAGAGAAATAAAGAACATAAAAGCTAGAAAGGAAAATTTTAGCTTTACTAAACAGTAAAACTTTTGCTGTTTACAGATATGTATATATCCACACCCAAAATACTCTACTTAAAAACTATTGTAACTAATAAAAAGTTATGCCAATAAAAATAAACATACAAAAGTAATTAGTGTCTTTATATATCTACAATAAATTACCTGAAAAAGAAATCACGTAGTCAATCCCATCCAATTGCTACAGTAAATAAACAAGCAACAAATACATAATATATACATACCCAGAAATAACTTTAAGTTGAAGCTTTCTACAATCTAAAGTATAAAACACCAATGAAAGAGATTGAAAAAAGACACAATACACACACATACACATACTGATTTTTGATCAGAAGAATCAATATTGTTAAAATGTCCACGCTACACAAAATGACCTAGAGATTCAATGCAATCCCTATCAAAATACCACTGATATTCCTTACAGAACTAGAAAAAATATAAAAGACCCCAATTAGCCACAGCCAAAGTAATTCTGAACAAAAAGAAAAAACATCCATAGTTCAAAATATACTACAAAACTATAGTTAATAAAATAGGATGGTGTTGAAATAAAAACTGACACATACACCAGCAGAATGGAACAGAAACAGATACTAGAGATAGTACATTTACAACCAATTGACCTTCAACAAAGCTGCTAAGAGCACACAATGAGGAAAAGACAGTTTCTTCAATCACTGCTGCTGTGGAACATTGGATATCAATATGTAGAAGACTGAAACTAGACCCATGTCACTCATCATATGCAAAGATCAACACACACTGGATCAAAGACATAAACATAAGACCTAAAGGTGAAAATAGTAGAAGGAAATATATAGGAAGCAGATTTGATCATTGAAATGGGCAAGGATTTGTTCTAACAAGACCTTTAAATCACACACACACACAAAAAAAAAAAACCCACACAAAAATAGACATATGAAATTACATCAAAATGAGAATTTCTATACAGCAAAGGGATCAATCAAGAGTGAAGAGTCAACCTACAGAGGACAAGATGCAGACATGATATTTTGTCTAACACAACAATAGATTAATGAGACAAAAAAATCAGCACAGAAATAATAGAACTAAACTGAACTTGTGAAGAAATGGTTTTGGTAGAACTTTATTGACTGCAGACCCAGTAAAGTCAGAATATACATTCTTCTCAGCTGCATATGGGTTGTTAGCCAAAACAGCCCATATGCTAGCACATAGAGCATGTTAAAGTAAACTCAAAGAAGTTGAAATTATCCCATGCATGCTATCTGACCATAGAGGAATGACACTGGAAATGACTGACAAAAGAAACAGCAAAAGTACCATAAACGTATGGAAATTACATAACAACCTCTTGAACAACCAGTGGGTCAAGATGAAATTAAAGAAGAAATAAAACAATATTTACAATTGAATGAAAATACAGATATAATTTACTATAACCTGTGGGATACAATGAAAGCTGTCTTAAGAAAAGTTATAGAGCCAAATATGAACATTAGGAAAACAAAACAAGCTTGAATAAATGATCTTATGCTGCACTTCAAGCTCCTAGAAAAGAAGAGCAAGTTAAGCTCAAAGCCCAAAGAAAGCAAGAAATTAAAAAGATTAGAGCAGAAAATAATGCAATACAGATGAAGAAAACAATACAAAGAATTAATGAATCAAAAAGTTGGCTCTTTGAAAAAATAAATAAAACTGAAAAACACCTAGCCACCCTTATCAAAAAAAAAAAAAAAAAAAAAAAAAAAAAAAAAAAAAAAAAAAAAAAAAAAAAAAAAAAAAAAAAAAAAAAAAAAAAAAAAAAAAAAAAAAAAGAAAGAAAAAACTAAAATTCATGCAACAAGAAATGAAAAGGGTGAAATTACTACAGGCCCTAGAGAAATTCAGAAGATCATTAATACCTACTTCTAAAATCTTTACTCTCACAAGATGGAAAACATAGGAAATGAACAGTTTCCTAGATACATATGCATTGCAATCACTGTGTGATAAAGGTATAACAACTCTCAAAAACCCAATAATAGGAAATGAAATTCAAAATGTAATAAAAAACCTACCAATAAAGAAAATCTCAGTTCCTGATGAATTCACAGATGAATTGTACAAGAAATTTAGAGAAGATTTAATGTCAGCTCTTCAATCAAACTGAAAGGAAATCACCCCCCAAACTCATTGCTGGAGGCAAGCATTATTTTGATACCAAAACCAGAGAAAGACACAATTAAAAAGAGAACTACAGGCCAATCTCTCTAATGAAATAAATGCAAAAATCCTCAATAAAATACTAACAAAGAGAATGCAGCAAATCAAGAAGATTTTACAACCCTATCAAGTGGGATTCATCCCAGGAATGCAGGAATTCACTATATGTAAATCCATAAATGTAACATACCATATCAGCTAAAGATAAAAACTACATGATCATATCAATAGATGCAGGAAAACTTTTGACAAAATTCAACACTCATTCATGATAAAAATTCTACAGAAAATCAGAATAGATGGTCTTGCTACTAAATCATCAAAAACTGAAAATCTTCACTTTAAAATCAGGAACAAGGGCCAGTCAAATAGCTCAGCATATTAAAAGCACCTGCAAGCAGGTGCAGGGGCCAGGGGTTTGATCCCCAGGCCTGCCATGCCAGGCTCCGCCCCTGGGGCACATTGAGACAGAAATTGACACTGGGTGTGGTTGTACACACCTGTAATCCCAGCTCTTGGGAAGCTGTAAACAGGTGGATCACTACAAGTCTGATCTAGTAGTGAGACCCTGAACATCCTGTACATACTCCTCTAATATACAATAAAATAAAATAAAATCAGTAACAAGATAAGGATGTCCACTGTCAATTCAACATAACTATTCAATATAGCAGTAACATTAGCCAGAACAAGTAGACAAGAGAGAAATAAAAGGAATAGCGATTAGAAAAGAAAAAGTGAAATTATCATTATTTTCAGATGATGTGATACTGTACACAGAAGACCCCAGAAACTCCACAAAGAGAACTGTAGATTTAACAACCAAATTCAGCAGTGGTCTAACAGGATACAAAGTCAACACTCAAAAATCAAGAGCATTAGACAAGGCAAGATAGTGCATGCCTATAATCCCAGCACTAGGGAGGCTAAAAACAGGAGGATCACTATGAGTACAAGCTGTGTAGTGAGACCCCGTACCAAGTACATTAAAAAAAAAAATCAACAGCATTTATATACACAAACAATGAACACATCAAGAGAGAAATTAGTGAAACCAGGCCTTTCATAATAACATCCAAAAAGCTGAAATAAGAATCAATCTGAGAAAGGAAGTAAAGGACTTAGACAATAAAAATTATAGTGCTCTGAGAAAGGAGATTAAAGAATATTTCAGAAAGTCAAAAGATATTTTTTGCTCCTGGATAGGAAAAACCAACATTATGAAAATGGCCATACTCCCAAAATTGCCATACTGATGCAATACAATCCTAATAAAAATACTATTAGTATACCTCACAAACCTAGAGAAAACATTCTTAAAATTTACTGAAAAATAAAAGAGACCCAGAGTATCAAAAGCAATCTTAAACAACAAATGTAAGGCAGGAGGCATCACAACCCCTGACTTGAAATTATACTACAAAGCTACTGTGATAAAATCAGCATGGTACTGGGATATAAACAAACCTAAAGATCAATGGAACAGTGTAGAAGATATAGACACAACTACAAATACACTCATCTACCTTTTTATTTTTTGTGGCACCAGGGATTGAACTCAGGACCTTGTGCTTGCCAGGCAAGCATTTATTGTACTAAGCTATCAACCAGCCCTATCTACCTTATCTTTGACAAAGGGGTCAAACACATTTACTGGAAGAAACATAGCCTCTTAAATAAATGGTGCTGCAAAAACTGGCTTTCCACATGCCAAAGGCTAAAATTAGAATCATGTCCATCACCATGCACTAAAATAATACAGTCAAAGTGGATCAAAGATTTAAACAATAAAACAGAAACACTTAATCTACTGGAGTGAAATGTAAGTAGAAATCTTAAAGACACAGGGATAGGGAGAGAGTTCATGAACAAAAGCCAAACTGCACAAGAAATATTCAAAGAATCAACAACAGGGATATCATCTTTTTGAAGTTTCTGTATGCCAAAAGAAATCAGATTTACTAACAGAGTGAAAAGAAAACCCATAAATTGGGAAAAAATTATAGCCAAGTATCCCTCAGAGAAAGGACTTCTATCTAGAACATATAAAGAATTTTTAAAAATCAGGCCCCTGAAATTCAGAGATCCAATCCATATATGGGCATCTGAGATGAATATACACTTTCACATGAAGAAATACAAATGGAAATTGAATATACTAAAAATGTTCACCCTCACTGGTCATTTGAGAAATACAAAGTAAAACAACACTGAAATTCCATCTCACCTCAGAACGAATGGCTGTAATCAAGAAGTCAACCAATAACAAATGCTGGAGGTGTAGTGGGAAAAATGAACCCTTTCCCACTGTTGTTGGGAGTGCAGACTAGTAAAACCATTATGGAAATCAGTGTGGAGACTCCTCAAAAAGCTAAAATTGGAGATGCTATTCAATATAGCAATTCTCCTGCTGGGTATTTTTCCTAAAGAACTGAAAACATACCACACCAATATATGTGCATCTATGTTTATAAAAGCATAATTTGTCATACATGTGTTCCTTTTACACAATGGAGTATTATTGTTATAAAAAGGATAAATTTGATGCATTTATTGGTATATGGATGCAACTAGAGACCATACACTTTTTTAGATGTATTTAGTACAGGGCCTGCAGGGTCTACAGGGTCTCACTATGTAGATCAGACTTGTAGTGATCCTCCTGTTTACAGCCTCTCATGCACTGGGATTACAGGCATTTGCCTCCATGCCCAGTCTCAATCTCCATCTCAGCGCACCCTGCAAGCAAGGCTGGCAGGCCTAAGCAGGCACTTTAACCCACTGAGATATTTGGCCAGCCCTCTAAGACCATGCTCTTAAGTGAAATAAATCTGACCCACATGTGCAAACATCATATTGTCTCCTTAGTATAAAAACCTGAAAAACTAAATAAAATCTGAAGTGTACAATAGATAATGTGAAAAGGTAATGAACCTGTTCAAAATGAAGGAAAAAGACAGGAGAGAGAGAGAGTAGATGAGATTTATCAATGTACATAAACAGGATGATTTAGATAATTGTACTGTGTATTTCTGCTGGTCTTTGGAAAGAAGCAGTTAATGCTTAACTTTTTCTCTTAATTTTGTTTCCTTTTTCTCTCAATTTCTTGTAACTTTTCTTCTTTTTTTTCTTTTTCCACATTTGTATGCACATCTGAACAACTAAGTTGAAGACAACACTATCAACACAACAAACA
Organism: Ctenomys sociabilis; assembly: GCA_004027165.1. Lineage (NCBI taxonomy): Eukaryota > Metazoa > Chordata > Mammalia > Rodentia > Ctenomyidae > Ctenomys > Ctenomys sociabilis. The sequence continues at coordinate 51,080 of PVKA01005553.1, forward strand.
CTGTTGAATTCATATTATTTTATTTAGTGAAATTCTGTATCATTTCTAAGTTTTTCATTTTTATTACTATTTTGTATTCTCTTTAAAAATAAAGGAAGTAAAAGAGCTGCTGGTGAATGTGTAGAGAAGAGAGACCTCTTGCACAGTGTTTATGGGAATGTAAATTAGTACAGTTTTAGAAAACAGCATAGAGGTTCCCAAAATACTAAAAATAGTATTTACCACCAGATAATCCAGCAATCTCACTCCAAATGGAAATGAAATCAGTATGTTGAAGTAATCTCCGCAGTCACAGTTATTACAGCACTATACATGAAAGGCAGTAGATGGAAATATGGCAAAACTGAAGCACCTATTAGCTGACAGGTAAAGAAAATGTGATGATAGTGCATGTGTGTGTTTGTGTGCACGCACGTGCGCGCGCGCACACACACACCCATGAAAACACGAAATATTATTTGCAACATCATGGAAGGAACTTTAGGTCATTATAAGAGAAATAAGCCAGGTACAGAAAGGCAAATGTTATATGGTCTTACTCATATGTAAAATTTTAAAAAGTTGATCTTACAGAAGTTGAGAATAGAATGATATGCACTAGGCCAACAAGAGAAGAGGGGAGGATATAATAGCAAGTAATCAAGAAAAATTCAGTAGTGGATAGTAAATTCTAAGATGAATAATTTCTGCTGATTGCACAGCAGGACAGCCATAGGGAACTATAATCCACCATATTCCAAAAGAGATAAAAAAGGAAGTTTGAGTAACTTCTCCATAAAAAACAAGTACATGAAGAGATAAATATGCCCTGACTTGAAAATCACATAATGTATCAGGCATCAAAATGTCACATAGTACCCATAAACATGCAGAATTTTATGAGTAAGAGATAAAAATTTAAAAAGAATGAAAGAGAAAACCTTTGGAACTATTGAAGGACAATAAGACCTATTTTGAATCTGATAAAAGTGTACTTTGGGAGGTGCAGAGTTTGAATGTTCCCTCCAAAACATGTGTCCCATGTTAAATTTACTTGCTACCATTGTCAAAATGCCTGTGTTACCAAAGATAATATATGCATTTGATAGAATTTCAATAAAAATACTGTTTCTTCAAAAAAAAAAAAACTATCAAAATCTCTTAAAATTCATATCAAACCAGGGAGACTCAGGATAGTCAAAACAATCCCAAGGTGGGAAAAAAAAAAACATCAAAGCAACAAGCACTGCAATTATAATCCTTGGTTTGCTTTTCTTCTTTTTTTTTAAGGAAAAAATCTTGCTAAGCAATCCTTGGTTTTCAAGTTATCCTACAAAGCTGCAATAATAAAAACAGCATGATACTGGCACAAAAACAACATATTGACTAACAGAATAGAAACGAGGATGCAGAAACAACTCCATGCACACTCAAACATTTGATCTTTGACAAATGGAGCAAAAACATGATAGAGAAATATAACATCTATCATAAATGTTGCAGATAACACCGGTTATTTACATGCTTAAAAACGAATCCGGACCTATATCTCTCACCCTGTAGTAAAATAAAATTAAAATAGATCAAAGACTCAAACATAAAAGCAAAAACCCTGAATCTGCTAGAAAATAGGTACATGTAAAGGCATCGGCATGGGTAAGCTTACTGAAGAGAACCCCAGTTGGTCAAAGAATAACATAAAGAATTGACAAATCATTTAAGGTATGATAGAAAAAATAAAAGATACATAAAAATTAGATGAAGAAATCATAACAAAAGCTTATGCTTTTAAGAACTTTGCAACTTCTAGGACCCAGTCAAAGTTACCCAAGGTGATCCATGTCAGCATCACTTGGGATAAATTTAGGCTTCTTCCATACCAGGCTCATAATAAAATCCCTCAAGAATATTGAAAGTCCAAGAATTGGCTTAAATGAGAAAGTAAAGATCAGGAACCTCATCATAAGATAAAGGAGCAGGTCAAGAGACTCCAAAGAATGTTTTACCAAAACAATAAGACAAAACCCAGTCCTGTGACACTATCTCTTGGTGAGCCAGTGGAAAAAGATAAAAAGCATCAGAACCTGGGCTTTACTAAGTCTGTTCAGAAGACTTATTCCCCACCCCTTTTCTTCAACCCCTTGTCCTGAAATGTAGTTTATCTTGTTTCCTACCTTCTCTCCCTCCCTTTCTTTATGCTTCTGTAGCCTTGGGCTTTTCCTTTCCTGGAGTTAGATTCCTAAGTCCCTAGAAAATGAGTGTTTGTATATGAAAACACTAAAGACGAGAGCCGTTTGCTTTAACCAGAAATGAGAGGAGGTATTGAGAGTGGTGCTCTGTGATGAGTAGCGGCCTCCTCAGGTTCTCCCTCACGTTGACAGTCTAGGTTCCTGGATTAGATGTAACTGAAATGTGATCACAGGGAGATGCGGTCTGCATTTAGTTGTCTATGGTCCACCTTGGTGGGGATATGATGTGAGGGGTTCATTTGAGAGAAGACTTCCTGGGACACTTGAGGCCACTGAAGAGGAGTGGAAAGAAAAGGGGTACAAATTTTGTTTTGTAGTTAAGATGAATTAAGATTTAGTCCAAGATAATCATGGAACTAATTCATGACTCTTTCCAATTGGACATCTGAGTTGGGCAGTGAAATAAGAAAGAGTCTTACCACTCTGAAGGAATGCAGGAATGTGTATTTTTCGCTTTTTGTATCATTCCCAATGATGGCTTCTGTAAGACTGATAACAGCAACAAGGCTATCGAAAATGTTCCAGCCATGCTGAAAATAGTGATAAGGGTCGAGTGCAATGATTTTAAGGCACATTTCTGCTGTAAAAATGCCAGTAAAAACCTGCAGTAGGACAAAAAGAAAAAAATGAGTAAAGGTAGGTATCTTTCATATGAATAAAAATTTAAGAATATTCCCAGATAATTATAGAGGCTACAAAGAAATGAAACGGACTTTTGCTGTTGGTACAACACACCCTCATGTTCTTGTGCTAGAAACACACTCTTTTGTGATAGAACCTCACTATGCCTTCCTTTTCTTTGCTTCCCTAACTTAGTTCCCTCAGTTTAACAGAAACAAGGTCCCTATAACTTCCTTTCTTCTTTGGTCTTGACTTGGTCTTCTTTTTCTAGAACCTGAGGTATAGCATTAGATTGTTTATTTCTACTTATTCTGTTTTCCTGATATGATAATTCACCACTATAAATTTCCCTGTGAGGACTGCTTTCATTGTGTCCACATGTTTTGGTAGAGTTATAAGTAAAATAAATCAGACTCACATGTGTAAACATTGCATTGTCTCCCTAGCTAGAAGCATAAATAAGATCCAAAAGGCACAATAGGTATTGTGAAAGGGAAATAAACTGCTCTCAAGCAAAGAACTGCCATGAGGGAAAGGAGAAAAGAAGGAAGGCTGGGGAGTGACTATATGTATGACAGCTAAGATAACTGTACTGCTAATTTCTATTAATCCATTAAAAGGAACAGTGCTTGTATTGCCTGATCAATTTTGTATGCCTATATCTGATAATCTGAGCAACTACTTTGAAGATAGCAATATGCAATATAATAACCATTGTTAATTTCATTTGAAAAGAATTCTAGACTAATAAAAAGATATTTTAAATAAAAAAATAAACTGTTGAGCTTTCTGAATTAAAAAAGAAAGAAACAAGGTCTACCCATTGAGAAACTTACTGAAAGGCCAAATCTGAAGTTCAGCCCCCCTCAACCTGAATGCTCCACACAGCCAGGAACGGGAGCCGGCCGCAGCGGCCAGGCCCAGCCCATCTCCCAGGAGAACACCTGGCAACGGCACCCAAACTGTCTTCTGACAAGTGATACTATCAGTGTCACCGGGGACCATGGGTCTTTGGATATCATTAACACTTTCCTGATCATCCTAAACAATTGAATGCTTAAGATTTCTACATATTGTAGCTTACCACGGGGTGACTACAGAGATGCTGTAATGTACTAGCGAACCAACACAAGGCCTGTGGAAGACCACTGAGATAAGCAGGTTAAGATAAAACCCTAAATGTCATCTTTTCCCTCTATTCCACTTACAAAGACAGAAGGCCTAGTTTAGGTCATTTATAAAAGGTTTAACTATGAAAGACTTGTAATTCAAAGTTTGGAATACGCTTTATATTTTACAAAAGTTACCAAGTTCCCTGTTTTCAACATCCTCCCAAATTCTTCACGCATTTTATGATGCTCCAAAGCCAAAAAGATAGTGTTGATTATGATGCAGATGGTGACAGCCAACTCGGTAAAAGGATCAGTCATGACAACCCTCAGGGCCTTCTTAATGTACAACCACTGGGGGCTACAGTTCCACACAAGGTACTTGGATGCCAAGTTTTCCCCACATGGGAGACAAGGCTTCTGCAGCTTTTCTTGTTCTGGAGAGGGAGAAGGAGAAGCGGAAGTTGAGGAATGAGCTCCAAACGGGCCTGGCTGCTCTTTGGCTGGGTACCTTTCTTCCTCCCTCTTCTCCCCACATCTCTTGTGATCAGTGATCAGTCAGACTGGCTTGTATAAACAGGAGGGTTTTCCTGCCAATCTCAGTGTGGCTGGGACAGTTTCCCACATACCACATATAGTCAAGTAAATCATCTTTGCACGTTGAGAACTGAGGAACTGGGCTGCACTGTTAGTAGTCAACACTGTCTGTGAACCCAAGAGAGAAAGGGACACCAGCATAAGCCATGTCATCTGAAGAAAGACTATGGTGATGACCTAACAGAGGAATGGGCTGCTACCAGTGCTTGGGGGATGGAAAGATAGTCAGGCAAGTGTACCAGTTATTTGAGTTCAGACCATTAGGCAGCTGCATCCCAATTCCCCTGGTACCCTTTCAGGGACTTAGGCAAGCCAAATAAGGTGATGCAATGAGCTCAAAAAATGCTAAGGGGCCCATCTGAACTGAAGAACAGGGAGGGACTTGAACACCAACCCTCAATATTGCCTGCTGTTAATCAGGATCCAGCTGGACTGGTCATTCATTGCCCATGCTAAATTCCTGACTCATAACTTCCATAACAACTGCAACTTCCTGGAAAAGTCTAGTCTTCTCTGGCTGACTCTCATTGCCACTCAGACCTCCTGTGACTGCCTCGCCTGCTTATGGGGCTCTCTCTATGCTCTCAGTCAGAAGTCTTATCCCACATCTAGCCAGTTTCCATCCTTATCCAAGGGCCTGCTCAGAGCAGCGTTTAGCTCAGGGAGGATTGGATTTACTTGCTCTAGGCCACCCTGCTTATGTGCTCTGAAGAGGCACAGGAAGTCACTGCTAAGGACTGGAAAAAGGAGTGGTTCCTACAAGACCGCTTTGTGGAGGTTTTCTGGATCACTAAGGCAGGAAAGGTGAGAACACTGCATATTACGCTTTCCCTTGGACGGGGAGGGGACTTACCCTGCATGGTGATAGTGATGATGCTGACAGCACTCAGTGCCCTCTGCCTTTCTAGGCGGTCTCCGTGCTCATCAAAGATGTCTACTGGAAGATTCTGGGACAGCCGCTTGGTCTGTTCTATGAGAGGCATCTGCAAAAGGGGTGGGGGCTTTCTAAGCTACTCTGCCTCAGTGCTATGGACTAATGGTGCGCGATGTTTTTTTTTTTCTTTCTAATATTTTTAATATACATTTACTAATGTGCATCAAGTAACCAAGGAATCTGAATTTGTATTTTAATGTTTGTTTTAAACTTTCTATAAATAAATTATATCACTCATACATACACAGTGAACAGTGATCATTAGTATATTTACAAAATTGTTAGATTCTAAAGTAGTTTGTAAGAAAAAAAAAAAAGGAGCCGGGCGTGGTGGCGCATGCCTGTAATCCCAGCACTAGGGAGGCTGAGGCAGGAGGATTGTTGTGAGTTCGAGACCAGCCTGAGCTACAAAGTGAGCTTAAGGCCAGCCTGAACTGCACAGTGAGACCCTGTCTCAAAAAAGACAAAAAAAAAAAAAGATAATCTATGATGATAAAGGAAACAGAACTCATGGAATTTTTGATCCCAGAAGGTTTTTCTGAAAATAAATGGTTTAATATGTAAAAGTTGATTCAACAGAAATTTTATGATTATGACTGAACTGAGAAGCTAATAATTTACATTATTAGGTGACTTACTCTGCATGTCAAGAATTTGACTGCTAAAGAATTTATTGATTAGGAACAAGAAATACAGAATAGAAAATGCATAAACATTCATCCTTGTTCAGGTTATTGTTTAAATTGTTCAGTACCAACCAGCAAGAGAATGCTAGACAAGCAAAGAGTGAGAGATAAGCAATTATTTTTAAAGTGTTATTTGCTGATAGATTAATTTATACACAGTAAAAAGATAAAGACACATACTGTATAATCAAGAGAATGAGGTAGAGGCATGATAAATTTACAGTAAATGGAATTTTCCCTAAAAATTATTTTTTCCATAATTTTATTGAGAAACACATAGCAAAGAGATAGCTTCAAATCAAATTAGTAGGACAGTGTCAATAATTAATACATTGCATATTGTTTACTTCGTGGTTATTTATTGTACAAGATGCACACATGATATCCTGTTTAGAAACACTATTAGAACAAATCCTTCTACTCTTTCAATTAAGAGAATGTAGCTATATATCCATCTTAACTACTTTGAATATACATATACAAAATGGTCGGGGCCAAGGAGATGGCTCAGTGAAATAAGCGCTTCTCTGGCAAACGTAAGGGCCTAGTGCAATCCCCAGTTCAAAAACAAAAAAACAAAAACAAAAAAAAGTCATTCATTGGTATCCCTTTTTGGTTTAGTTTTGTCATTTAATTTATTAAGTGTGTGAATTCAGCAAAATATTCCAAAATAGTCCAGTAGTCCATAATAGTATTGGTTTCCATATGACTAGTAATGTCAGAAGTTGTTGACTCTTTTGCAGCAAAGCATAATAATATGGCTTTACTTCTTATACTCTGCTTTTATGCTTCTCTGCTGAATGGTTAAGACCAAGATAGTAACATTTACATAACAAGAACTGTGGCTTTTGTATCTGATAAGGTCAGTCAGATCCCCTCAGGATTTATCCTGAAACCCTGTACTGCAGTTTGTAGATCCTTTGTCAGTGTCAGCCATGTGGATGAGTCATGGCCACCGCTTGACCAATTTTCTCTCTGTGAAAGACTGAGAGAATGTTTTCTCTCCATGTGACCCTCCTCAAATACACTCTACATCATCAATCACTTTCCTCTGTGGTCTCATAATCTCCTTGATCAGAAAATCTGCACCACAACTGAGTTACATGATGTTACAGTACAGGATTTCATATGGCCTGAGTCCTCACTGACCTTGAGAGGCTAGGGACAAAATGTTGGCTGTCCTTGCGGCCCTCCTTTTTGTCTAATTTTTGTTCTGTAAACTTAGGTTGTTAACACTCCAGAAGAGAAGCTTATTGTTATTACCCTACAAGCTGTTGAACTTAACCTTACTGTCTGAATATCAAACATCTTAGGCATAATGTGGAACAGGTTTTTTCATCAAGTATTCATATGGTAAGCTTTAAGTCCCTATAGAACATGATGAAAAAAATTTAAAAAATTAAAATACATTTTAAAAAATGGGAATAAACAATTACATATTTTAACACATAAGTTTAGAAATCTAACCATATAAAGCAGGACAATCCCACAACACCCCTTTTCCTGTTTCCTGCCTTCATTCACCACCCCCCCTTTTTAAACAAACACCTACCTGAGAGACAGCATGGCACCAACTGGTATGTCATGACAAGTGCCACATATTCAGAAGACCAGAATGACAGGCACCCCAACCATTACCCTTTTATTACACATTGCCATCTACAGTGCAGTTGCTTAGTTCACAGGTATCAGCATATATAGTGACTAACTATTCTTACCCTGACTAAGGGTAAGAATCCTTCCAATTAACTGCAAGCTTCAAAAATCTTCTGAAGATTCCCAGGATCCTTGCCTTACCCATCTTGTACATATAAATGTATGGCTTTGCCCTGTCATATTTCCTACCTCTTTTCCTTGCCCTTTCATCCTTCTCTGCTCCTCAAGTTCTCTCTTTCCTTTTAATTGTGTTATACCTTTCTATTTGTATATCTTCTTATGATATTTCCACTTACTGGTCTGGTTTATTTCACTTATGAGTGTATGTTCAAGTGGCATCCACTTAAATATGAAAGCTGCAAGTTCATCATTTTTATAGCTGAGTAATACTCCATTGTATAAAAACACATTTTTTTCCATTAATTCTTCAAGTGATGGGTTATTTCCAAGATTTGACTATCACAAATTGTGCTGCCATAAACATAGGTACACATATATCACTATGATATGATGTTTTCAGTTTCTGTTGGAAAGTTCCCAGTAGGGGGAATAGCTGCTTTGAATGGGATTTTCAGTCCTAGTTTTTTAAAGAGGGTCCACACTGATTTCCATAATGGTTCCACCAGTCTACATTCCCACCAACAGTGGAGAAGACTTTGTTCTTCCAACAGCCTATACAACTTTTGTTGTTAGTTCATTTGTTTATGATACTCATTCTTTCTAGGGTGAGATGATATCTCAGTGTTGTTTTAATTTGCATGTCATGGATGCTTAGTGATTTTTTTATATATTTGCTTCTTTGGTTTCATCCTCTGAAAAATGTATGTTCATCTCAGATGCCCATTTCTGGAGTGGTTCTTCAAATTTTGGGGCCCTAGGCCGGGCGTGGTGGTGCATGCCTGTAATCCCTGCACTTCAGAGGCTGAGGAAGGATTGTTGTAAGTTTGAGACCAGCCTGAGCTACAAAGTGAGCTTAAGGCCATCCTGAACTGCATAGTGAGACACTGTCTCAAAAAGACAAAAAAAAAAAAAAAAAAAAAATTGGGGCCTTAATGTTTTTTAGTGCTTTATAAATTCTAGAGAACAGATCCTTTTCTGAGTGCTTATTTGGCAATTTTTTTTGAAATTTGTGGATTGTCTTTTCACTTTGTTGGCAATTTCATTTGGCATGCAAAAATTTCTCAATAAGAGGAGTTGCCAGTCATTAATTCTTTCAAGTGTTACCTGTACAATTTGATTTTTGTTAATGAACTCCTTGTGTACCCCTATGTCTTCAAGAGTTTCTCCTACTTTCTCTTCCAGGAGATTTAGTGTTTTTGTTTGAATGTTTAGATCTTAATCCATTTCGGCTTTAGCTTAGTGCATGGTGATAGACCTGGTTCAAGTAAGAGGCTATCTTTCTTCCAGTGAGCATGTTTGGCCCCTTTCTCAAAGATAAGGTGGCTGAGTGTGTTCATAGAGGCTTCTGCGTCTTCCATTCTATTCCATTGATCCTTAGGTCTATTTCATTGCCAGTATCATGCTGATTTTATCACAGCGGCTTTGTAGTATAATTTGAAGACAGGAATTTTAAAGCTGCCTGCCTTGTCTTTGTTGGCCAAGACTGCCTTTGCTATTTTAGGTGTTTTCTGGTTCCAAATAAATTTTTGGAATGATTTTTCTAGGTCTGTGAGGCATGTTGGTGGTAGTTTGATAGGGACTGCACTAAATCTGTACAGCAATTTTGGGAGTATGGCCATTTTCATGATGTTGCTTCTTCCTATTCAGGAGCAGGGAACGTCTTTCCATTTTCTGAAATCCTCTATAATGTCTTTTTAAAGAGTACTGTAATCTTCCTTGAAAAGATCTCTGAATACTTTAGTTAGATTAATTCCCAGGTATTTCATTTTCCTCAGTGCTACTGTAAAAGGTATTATTTCTATGATTTCCATCTCAGTGTATTTATTATCTGTGTAGAGGGATGCTATTGACTTTTGGGTACTGACTTTGTGTCCTGCTATGCCACTCAACTTGTGTATCAATTCTAGTAGCTTCTTGGTAGAGTTTTTTTGGTCTTCCAAGTAAAGTATCATGTCAACTGTAAATAATGATCATTTAACTTCTTCTTTACCTATTCTTATTCCTTTCATTTCTTTCTCTCTTGTCTAATGGCACTAGCTAATGATTCCAGAACTGTATTGAATGGGAGGGGTGATAGAGGGCGTCCTTGTCTTGTACCAGATCTAAGACTAAAAGATTTCAGTTTTTTCCCATTTAGAATTATGTTACCCATTGGGTTTTCATAAATGAATTTTATCAGATAGAAATACAGGCCATCTGTTCCAATTTTCCGTAGAACTTTGAACATGAATGAGTTTTGGACTTTGTCAAAAGCCTTTTCTGCATCAATGGAGATGATCATGTGGTTTTTAGATTTATCTCTATTGATATAGTGTATTACATTTATAGATTTCTGAATATTGTACCATCATTGCATCCCTGGTATGAATTCTACCTGGTTATGGTGTATGATATTCTTGATGATTTGCTGTATTCTATTTGCTAGGATTTTATTGAGAATTTTTTCATCTATGTTCATGAGGGAGATTGGCCTATACTTTTCTTTTTTAGTTGTATCTTTCCCTGGTTTTGATATCAGTATAATACTTGCCTCCAGGAATGATTTTGAGAGGACTGCTTCCTTTTTAATTTCATTGAAGAGTTTGTAGAGTGTAGGGTTTATATCTTTTGTAAATATCTTGTAGAATTTAGCTGAGAATCCATCAGGACCTGGACTTTTCTTTGTTGGTATGTTTTTTATTACATTTCATATTTCCTTGGCTGTTATGGGGTTATTGAGTGTTGTTATATCTTCTTGATTCAGTATTGGTAATTTGTACATTTCTTGGAATCTGTCCATTTTGTCTATGTCTTCTATTCTGTAAGCGTGAAGATTCTCAAAGTAGCTACTGATAATTGCATGAATTTCCACTGGTTCTGTGGTGATTGTACCCTTTTCATTCCTTATTGCTTGTATTTGAATTTTTCTTTCCTCTTTTGGATAAGCTTACCTAGGGGCTTATCAATTTTATTTAATCTTTCAAAGAACCAGCTTTTGGATTCGTTAATTCTTTGAATTGTTTTCTTCATCTCAATTGAATTAATATTGGCTCTAATTTTTATGATTTCTTCCCATTTTGGGTTCTCAGTTTGGTTTTCTCTTCCTTTTATAGATTTTGCAGATGCAGCATTAGGGTATTTATTTGTTCCTGTTCTATTTTCCTAATGTGTGAGTTCACAGCTATGAATTTCCCTCTGCGAACTGCTTTCACTGCATCCCATAAATTCTGGTAAGTTGTGGTTGAATTTTCATTGAACTGTAGATATTGTTGAATTTCTTGTTTAATTTCATCAGTGACCCACTGATTGCTGAGCAGGGTATTGTTTAATTTCCACGTATTTAGGGGTTTTTCTGGTTTCTTTTGTCATTTCACTGCACTGTGGTCAGACGCTATGCATAGGATTATTTCTGTTCTCTTGCATATACTTACACATGACCTATGGACCAGTATGTGGTCTATTTTAGAAAATGACCCATATGCAACTGAAAAAAATGTGTATTCAACTGTGTTTTGCTGGAACACTCCATACATGTCCACCAGGTCCATTTGTTCCAAGCTCTGGTTCAGTTCTGCTACTTCTTTGCTATTTTTTTTTTCGGGTTGACCTACCTTTTTGGGATAAGGGGGTATGAAGGTCTCCTGTTAAGATTGTGGTATTGGATATTAAATTTTTCATGTCCATTAAGATTTATCTTGTATAATTGAGTGTTCATGTGTTTGGTGCATACATATTTATGAGTGTTACCTCTTCCTCTTGAATTTTTCTCCTAACCAATATATAGTGGCCTTCTTTGTGTTGTTTGATCATTCTTGGTTTGAAGTTGAGACTGTCTGAAAACAGGATTGCTACCTTTGCTTTTTTCTGAGGTGCAGGGGCAAGTATTGCTGTTTTCCACCCTTAAGACTTTCAGCTTATGAATTTCTTTATGAGTTAAGTGTGTTTCTTCTATACAGAATATTGTTGTATTTTGTTTCTTAATCCACTGTGCCAGTCTATTTCTCTTAATTGGTGAGTAGAGTCCATTTACATTGATGGTTATAATTGATATAGGTTCCTTCTCTTCTTGTTTGTGGAGTTCTGATCATTTTGGTTCCTCTCTAGAACATGTTTTAGTAGTCTGAAATTCTTCAGTTATTCTTTGTCATAGAAGTATTTCACTTCTCCATCAAACTTGAAAGAGTTTGCAGGGTATAGTAGTTGGGCTGGAATTTGTTTTCATCGAGGACTTGAAGTACTCTGCTCCATGCTCTTCTTGCCTTCATGGTTTGTGAAAAGAAGTCTGCTATAATTCTGATGGGTTTTACTTTGAATGTGATCTGCTTCTTTTCTCCAGAGGCTTTAAGTATAATATTTTTGTGCTGGATTTCTGGAATCATGACTTTTACATGTCTTGGTGTGTTTTTAATTGAGTTGAAGTTATTTGGAGTTCTGTATGCTTCAGTTACTGTATATCAGATTGTTTCATCATATTTGGGATGTTTTCTGCTATTACTTCTGCCCATTTTTTAAAATATAATTTGTGTTGACTCCTTCTTTCTCACTGATGCCTATTAGTCTTGCATTGTTCATCTTTGCATCATCTTGCAGGTGATGAATTATTTTTTCCTGCATCCTAGTTGTTTTTAAGAGATCTTTTCTTACCTTTTCACTAACTGTGACAGCGTCTTCAATATCTGAAACTCTGTCTTCACTTTTACTCAAACGGTTTTTCAAGCTTGTGATTGAGATGTTAATTTCCTCTATATCTCTTTGACTCTGCTTCATGCAATCTAATTCTTTCCTGTATTGCTCATTGAAGTAATCTGTTATTTTTCTAATCTCCTGTACTTTTTTTTATCAATGTCTTCTTTAGAAAGAGTTATTAATTCTGTACTCGAGAATCTGTTTCAGATAGGGTTTCCTCCATATGTTTCTGCATTTGATTCTTTACTTCAGATGCCATTAATTCTGAGATTTCTTTTTTTATTTCCTATCTGAGTTGTTCTATACCTTTCTGCAGTTGTTTCTTTATTTCAGATGCTATTGATTCATTGATTTCAGCTGGGTGATTCCCAATTTGTTCTGTGCTCATGTGCTCTGCACTTGTTATGGGTGGGCTTTGGGTATGAGATTGCATCTTGCTCCTTTTTGTTGTCATTTTGTATAACACTGTCCTCTGACCTTTGGTGTAGAGCTTTGGTGCAGTTATAACCTTACCACCTACTGAAATTTGGGTGCAGATCTACAAAGTTTGAATTCATCCAGTTGTTCCTGGCTTGGGTCTAGGTGCTGTGCCCAACTCATTCCTGCTGCAGCCTTTGGGAGAGAACCTGTTGTGTTCCTCTGGCAAGGTGTTCTGCTCCTGGACTAGCTGGGTGGTTCTGTCCTCTACTCTCTCTGTAGGTACTGCATCTGCAGATTTTTTACCCCAGACCTGTATTCCAGGCCTGTGTTGGGTCTGAAGGTGACAACGGGACAGGGGAAGCTCTCCCACACACTCTCTGGGCCTGGGCTTGGGCTGCATCTGGGGGCCCTGAGAATTCAGCAGAAGTTCTTACTGTGGGGGAGACCACCAGAGTTTTGGGGGTACCCTAAGTGTGAGGCCAAGGGTCTCACTCATGTGGCATTCCTCTGTTTGGACTGGCGAGGTCCCATGGACACAGTGTAGCTGGAAGCTCTCCCACACACTTGCCAGACCTGGGCTTGGGGTGGATCTGGGGATCCCAATAATGCAGCAGAAATTCTCATTACCTGGGTAGGTTTGTCTCTGGAGTGGTGGGGGTGTTCCAAAAGTGCAGCCTAGGGTCTCACTCATGCAGCATGCCTGGGCTTGGACTGGAGAGCTCAATGTTTTATATAGGTCAACTGAGTTTACCTTCATAGCATGCCATACATTCAGTTTTATTCATGTTTAGTACATCAGGGAAATGTGGTTTGGCCATTTTCTATAGATGCATATTTCTAGAGTCCTGTCTAGAAAAATTTTGCTTTTCCAGTGCTTTACTCATTGCCAATGAAGAACAAATAAAATTTTACAAAAACCAGTGAGCAATGGCTCATGGTATAAAACGAAAAGAAATCTAATTTGGAAACAATATTTGCAAAGGGCAGATGTAGGGGGATGAATTATGGATTCCTATATAGGAAAGTATGCTGAAAAGCTGCCTATACAGATTTCAAAATGAAAAGCACAGTCAAACTAAATATTATAAAATCTGAACTCGACGACACAATCCAACACAGTCCAGCATTCCACAATAATAGTGAGTTATCTGAAGAGGTTGTTGACCATAGCCATTTACAGGTCAACTTATTATTATGGTCCAGCAGTGTATACCTCATTTTTATACTTTTTTGCTGGATGGTTAAGACCTAGATAGAGCAAGACCTATATATCAACACATGTACTTTTTGTTTCTTGTGAGGTCAGTGAAGTCCCCTCAGGGTTTATCTTGTAGTCCTGTACCTTATTCTGTAGATCCTTTGTCTGTGTCATCCATGTGGGTGAGTCACGGCCAATGCTTGACCAGTTTTCTTTCTATGAGAGCCTGAGAAAAAGTCTTCTCTCCATGTGACTCTCCCCAGGCACACTATAGAACTTTGATCTCTTTCCTCTGTGGCTCTATAATCTCCTTGTTCAGAAAATTTGGAGCTCACCTGAGCTTCATGATGTTGCAGTACAGGTTCTCCTATGTCCTGAGTCTTCGCTGACCTTGAAAGGCTAAGGCCAAAATGTTGGCTGGCCTTGTGGCTCTTCTATTTCTCCAACTCTGACTTGTGAACTTAGGTTGTTAACCATCCAGAAGAAAAGCTGATTAGTACCCTGCAGCATATGCCATTCACTTCACTTTATCTGGCTCAATTGTTTTTAGTTGTTGTTGTACATTTTCATTTGTATTTCTTCTTTTTGCTTCTTGTACTAGGGAAACTATATGATAAATTAGTTGAATGACAATGGAGTGCCCATCTTTGATCGGTGTAGACAAAGGAAGGGGTATAGAAAGGAAGAATCATGATGTGTGTGTTTGGACAGTACAGTTGGGATAGATAACGCTGTGCTTCTACATAATTCTATGAGAGGCAAGATTTGCACTAATCATGGTTGGACAGGATATTATGTTGGCTTCTAGTGCTATGGACAACCACTAGGAAAATAACAAGGTAGAAAGTATTAATTATTGAATCTTTGATGTAATTCAGGTATAAAAAACAAGATACGCAAACAATTACACTCTCTTAATTTACTGATAAGAGACATATGCTATAATAATGTCTGTAAGTATAATATCATGTATGCACCTTCTATGATACCAAAACATTATGAAAACAGTTTGCAATGTACTAATTTATCATATCCATCTTGTCAAGGTATCTTAAAACTGTCTCATTGATATTTGTACTTCAATAAAATAAAAATTTAAAAAAATATTATAAAATTTGTACACTAAATCTGAAGTATTCTGTCAGACTATACCTGCAAAGGCTTGGTAACACCTGCCTTCTCTACAATTCTAAGTCATTGCAAATTAAAGAATATAAACTATCAGATACTGTGGAAACTAAGTATCTAGCATGGCTATTTTCCCAGGGTTCTGACCAACCTGAATTTCAGAGCCAGCTATCTTCCATGGCCTGTGTTCCAACATTTTTCTTTCTTCTGATTTGCATCTTCATTATTAAAATGTCTTAGCATCCTCGACCTTAATAAGAACAACTTTGTCCACTGAACGTCCTCATAAGGGCTGGGAAGATAGTTCAGTGGCATAAGCACCTGCCTAGCAAGTACAAGGTCCAGAGTTTGATCCCCAGCCATGCAAAATAAAATAAAAATGAACATCGTCATAGCCTTGTTTCTGTCACTGTCTACTTAAATATCCCTACTGCAATGTTCTAAAGGCACCTTAGAACTCACAGCCAAAACTGAACATGCCATCTTTTCAACCCCTAGGATATGTCCCTTTCCTGCCTCAGTAAATTACCCTCTATCAAGTCATCTACATAAATCATAAGCTAGGCCACAGGTCCACTCTCTACTCAATTGTCAAAGTTTATCTCACGTGCATCATGTGATTTGTTCACATCTCTTCATCTTCACTGTGCTCATCTCAGTATAAGCTACTGTCACCTTTACTTGGGTAACTATGGCAACCTCTTTACTGGTTACCTCTAGTCTTTCTTCCTACAATCTCTGCTTTACAATGCATACAAGATTTTTAAAGGTATGTGGGTCATCTCATTCTCTTGCTTAAAATCTTTCAGTGCTTCTTAACTTTGTCCTAAACCTCCAGGTAAAGGGTGAACTCCTGTGATTGTTTTTCAAGGTCTTGTGGTGCTCCATATCTTACCACTTTGTATGCACTCTTCTCTTCACTGGTAATGCTCTACTCTTTCTTTTGTCTATTGAATCTACCCATCCAGCTGAGACACTGTTTGTTCTTCTGGAAGCTCTTTTCTGACCTATACTCTTATTCCAGCAACCCACCAAGGATGGGCTGATTGTCTGAAACAGACCTTTTTAGTTTTCCACCTATATGTCCTTTACCCATACACAAGAGCTCTGATGATCCAGATCTCCTCTGCCCTGTTGTAGTATAAGTCAGTAATGTAGGAAAATTGTGGTTTCCCTGTCTCCAGCAATCTGTAACAAACAATTGGTCAAAATAGATATATAAGGCTAGCCCTGGTGGTGCACACCTATAATTTCAACACTCAGAAGGCTGAGGCAAGAAAGATCTCTGTGATTTTGAGACCTGCCAAGACTACTTTGAGGCCACCCTAGACTACAAACAAATAAACAAACAAAGTTGGTACACATTTACTCTAAAATCTGCATTCTAGGCAATTAAACCTCAACCACGATCACTGATAACTGGCTTGTTAAGGAACCTTCTTTGGTCCCTTTCCCCTCATGTCACCTCAGTACTTCCTGAGATAACTTCTCAAATGTTCTACTTTGCCCTAAGGTCTCTGGGTTTGCTTTGGAGGGAACTAACACTGACTGATTGCTCCTCCTCTGGTTTCCCACAGTGACCATCACACTGTCTCCTTATTTGTGGGTCTTCATCATTAGTTGTAAACTCAGTGGTGTAGGAACTGTGTTTCTCCAGCAGATAGTAAGTAATGTACACAGTTTAAATAGATGTTTAGCACATGCAAATGAATGAATGGAAAATGAGTAAATGAATCCTCTCAGATAAATTATCAATGGACTTGTTCCCCCAGGTAGCATTATGGTACCATTAATCCTTTGGGTGAAACTTACATTTTTTGAGGAATCTTCATCAGAATCTGATCCTGCAGCTTGGTCTTTCTTGGATTTTTTTAAAAGAAGAGATTTTCTTTTATTTTTACCAAAGAACTTTCTCTTCTTTGGGGAAAAAGATGATGCTTGTAGGGAATTAAGTGAACTTCTGTCAATTCCCATGGCAACCAAAGCCTTAGAAAATGAAAAAAGCAATTAATGAACAGATTATACTTTTCCATAAAACACCACAGCTGAAAAAATAACAAATACCTTGTGAGCACACCCTGCCCTCTCATGGAAGCGTCATATCACTTAATTTGCTTATTATCTAATTAGAACAAAATAACTGTCATTATTCCTCTAGGGAAACAGGTCCTGCTTTTGCAGAGATTGCCACCGCCAAAGGTAGGGTTCAGTCATACCCCTGTATCACTATGCCTTAGCCCTGTGCCTGCTACAGGCCTGGAACTCAATAAATAAAGGAATCTACAAGGGAGAAATAATGTACCTCTTGTTCTAAACCCTCTCTCATTTCCAAGCAAAGGCCCTGAACAAAATTATCTCCAAATTTCCAACAAAAAAAGCTGGAGCAGAGCCTGGATTTACATATACATAAATCAAATCCTCTAGTACTAATTTGGGACATGTTTATAAGATGCAGCATTCAGGAAGGCAAAGAGCACCAAGATTAATGTTCTCTGGTCGAAAGTGGACAACTCTGAGGAAGACAGCAATAGTCAGTCTGACAACAGCTTAAAATTTCAGAAAAGCACAAGTATAGAAAGTGCTAAGACCCAGCCCCCATGAAGCAGTTTTCAGAATCAAGTCACACTGTCTTCAGAATCTGTCTGACCCCCCCGTGCAGAACACACTTCCTAACTCCACATGGGCCTACCTCCTTTTCCTCCTTTATCAGCTTCTGGGCTTCCTGAAACATCTTCTCCTTGGCCTCTGTCTCTGCAGCTACATTTCTGTTCTGCTCTTCATAAGCCATGGTGACAACCGCCAGGGTTAAGTTAATCAGGTAGAAGGAGCCCAAGAAGATGACCACCACGAAAAAGAAAACTGCATAGGGCCCAGCAGTTTGCAAGGTCTGCAAATGACAGAGCACACTCTTACACTAGAGGCCCTCTCCACAGGGCAGTGACTATCACATCAAGTAAGACAATACCGTGACTGATAGTTGGCCCTTGCTGAGCACTGGGCTTAGCTGCTGGGCAGCTCCCCAGCCACCCAAGAGCTCCTGATGCCAACTTGCAGTGGGCAGAAGCCATCTGTAAGTGCATATGGGAGGCTTGACTTTCTCAATGCTGTTTAGAATTTTAAAATAAGAAAGTAGAACTTCAAAGGGGTAGTATTTGTAGAAATGTTTTCTTATAGTGTTTTTCCAAATATCACTTCTATAATTTTTTTAATTTCTAACAGAATTTTTAAAGCAGAATTTAATACTACAATTGATAAAAACAAAGAATTGATAACAAAAGCTGCAGGCAGAGGGTGGGTTCTTAATAAATGACGGGAAGGATAACAAGAAAGAGAAAGAAGACTATAAATAGATGACCTGTCGATAAAGTTTCTCCCAGGAGTCTTGAGTCATAAGCCGGAACATGGCAAGAAAAGACCAGCCAAAGTTATCAAAACTTGTGTAATTATAGTCAGGATTAACACCAGTGGTTTTGCAACTAAAATTTTTGGGACACCTAGATGTTGGAAACAAAGGAACAGAAAAGAATTACACTGCCCAAAGTCCAGCTTTCCTTTCTGTACCCCACTCCACCCCACTTGTCATAGTATTAGCAGATGCCTTGGGCTCTACCAGGAAACCCTGGTGAAAGGCAGTGCTCAAAGTGGCCCTTCAACAAGGGGCTGTGAGCCTCCCAGACTTCTCGTTGCGGACACTAGTTGACTCTTCTAATATAATAAATTCCTATGAACAAAAATTTCTTTAAAAAAACTAAGTGTAATGACATAGTGAAAAACACTAAATAAGTGCATGCAATGAATTCAGTCTACATCTCTCCCCAGACCTTTACTTCCTTGAAACAACAGTGAACAGTTCCTTTGTAACCTTTTGGTTTTCCACGAGCACAGAAAATCTCTCTCTCTCTCTCTCTCTCTCTCTCTCTCTCTCTCTCTCACACACACACACACACACACATACACCTATGCATAGTACACTCCTGACTTTTCACACTGTACCTATCTATACTCTGAGAGCTGTGACTTAGAGAGATGAATATAATATACAGACCAGCTCGTAAACCATGCTGTCTCTTCTTTGTGTTCAGGCAGGAGAAAATACCAACTTAGATTTTGCATGTAGTAATATCAGTGAGAAATCAAATCTATATATGGCAGCTGCAGGCAGGCCCTCATGAAGCTGAATACATGGTAGGTATAGTGAATCCTCTCAAGGATTATTCTAGAGAGCTCAACAAGCCTTGATTGAATCAAAGACTTGCATTTTATAAGTTCAGCAGTGAAGAAAAATCCTTCTTTGGTTCTCCTGATGGGTCACATCCCATCACAAGTCTCAGCAGCAATGCATCTCCCAGACAATATGCCCCACACCTTGTAAAATGTACTCTATGTCTACTTTCCCCAGGAGATATCAATTTCAAGAGGGTGGGGGTATCTTGTTTATAACTGCTTTCTGCGGGCCTATCTCAAGAGCATGGCACACTGTTGGCCCTTGATATCTATTTGAGATAGAGGAGTTAATATAATAAGCCTCATTATATTGCCTTGTACATAGTGCTAAGTTGAAATATGCTCAATGAACCTTCATTGAGTTGAATTTTGCACCACAGAAATCACAATATCTTTGAAGAATGAAGGGTAACCCAAGGTCCACAGGGCCACCAGCTGTTGAGCATGAGTGTGTATGAATCTACTTCTAGCTCTGTTTGCAATTAGAGGCTATGGTAGTTTTTGGATCAACAAAGATAAGAGATTTTTGCTCAGAGAATTTCACTAGACAATGTCACTAAACAGGAAACTATGGACTTGTGGGGCTTTCAGGCATAACATCATTTATCAACTTTGAAAGTTAAATGTCTATTCCATACAGTTGAACTATCACAAAGTTTTCACTAGACTTCTTATCAGCTACCAATTCAACATGAATAGGATGGAAAGTTGCTCTAGACACCTGGAACTCATTTTTATTGAATAATACAAATCTAAAGTTGCTTAAACCAGGCACAGTAGTCTGTACCTATAACCATAATACTAGCTATTCAGGAGGCTGAAGCAGGAGGATCATGAGTTCAAAGACAGCCTGGGCAATTTTGCAAACAAACAAACAAATAAACTTGCAGAGACACAGAAATAATCAGCACTGTTTGAGAACTCTCATTATTTGCTCTACCAGGCATTACATGAAGACTGTTTTCCTCACAAAGGTAACAGGGCTAGAATAAAGTATATGGCTGGGAGAAAAACAAGAGAGTGCAGGCCTCTTACCTGCTGGTACTCCAATTGCCACACATTAAATATTCTGTGGAGTCATTTGTTTTTATAAAGCAAGTATCTAAAAGAAGAAAGAGTGATAAATTCAGATTTTTTTTAAACTTGAAGAGAATTACAAATGTGCAGGATTATTCTTGAAAGCATATGGGTTCTGGATCCTCTACCAGGCATGTCCAATCTGTGGCCCACCTTACTTTTGGTCTTTGTTTCTTTTAATGTTGTAATCACAATATTTTTAAAGTAAGCTTTGTTAAATCTATATATTAACTATATTATATGTTTTATATGTAGTCTAAAAAATTCCTCTTCACTCAAAAATATAAGGGCAGGGCCGGGGAGATGGCTCAGTAGAATAAGCGCTTGCCTGGCAAGCGCAAGGGTCTGAGTTCAATCCCCAGTTCCACAAAAAAATAAAAATCAAAATCAAAAATATAAGGGCAAAAATGAGTCATGGGTAGAACATACCTGTAAACTGATCAAAGTTTGTGTCTGCAGAGAAACTGAGTCCTAAGCCCTCAGGAGGGGAAAATAAAAAGGAAGAAATAGGAGGAGGACCTAATGATATCACCATCACCATTTCAGCTCTTGGGGTATAATGCACATAAGCAGGGAGCACCCTGGGGGGCTGCACAGATTCAGCCCATGGTACATGTGGAGAGAGTGTAACGGCTGCATAGACACATGAAAACGGTTCAGGGTTGGCCATGGTGTAGAGAGGGAGACGGAAGTGCTGCCACTGAAGAAAATGCTTCAGAAGGGACTATGGAAGTTGGTACCTTCCTTTGGCCAAGTTGAGGACTGAATACTTCAAGAAACATGTTGGAGAACCGCGCTGAGATCTGAACAGCAGAGGCTGGGAGCAGCCACTGCTCACACAGATGTGGCTTCAGGCTTTTTCTTCTCCAGAGAAACCCAAAGATGGGAAATGTACTGCTTACACAAAACCTCTGAATGGGTAAAGGGTTCCCTTGTTCTCAGACCCAGGTATGTAGGTGGAATGTGTGGTGATAAAAGTTACCATTATGCAGGATAATTTGGATAACTGTACTGCTGATTTCTGTTGGTCTTTTGAAAGAAGTTAATACTAATTTTTTTTTTGTTTTTAATGTCTTATAACTTTTTTATTGTTGTTTTCTTTTGTTTTAAAACCAATTTTGCCCTTTTATGACTGGTAACCTAAACAACTAATTTGAAGATAACATCATGCAATACATCAACCATTGTTGAATTCTTATTACTTTGTTTAGTGAAATTTTGTATCATTTCTAATGCCATTTTTTGATTGTTTTGTATTCTTCAAAGAAAAGGAAAAAGACACACACACACACACACACACACATTCACACACATATACAAAGTTAACATGCACAAACCAAAAGTGGAATATTTACCATTCGTCTCATGGCTACTGTTACAACCATCCTTGACACATTTCTGGCTCAGAATTCCTTGGAAAAGCTGCTGACCTACCAGGGCGAAGATGCAGAGGCAAAAGAGGGTGAGGACCATCACGTCAACAAGCTTCTTCACTGAGCGCAGTAAGGCCCCCACGATGACCTTCAGACCTGAGGAGAAGGAGAGGTGTGGGGAGGAGTAGCTCCAGTAGGCCCAGCCCAGATATGGCCAGGACAAGAATGTCACAGAGATTGTCACACTGCAGGTGGAACCAGCTGTGTTGTCAGTGTAATCAAACCCTCTGCCTATGCCTTCACCCTTGCCTGTGCTGCTCAAGGCCACTCTGAGGAGCAAGTGAAGAGACTGAGCAGAGCCACATCAGGTGGACATGGGCATAATACAATGACAGTTTTGAAGGCATCCCATGGCTGAGGGCCACAGCAGTGTCAGAGAATAATACAGGCCTGTAGTTAACTTATTTAGTCCCTCTCTACTAAATCAAAATACATGAGGTACCCCAAAACATCCTCCAATAAAGCTTTGCCTGTGCAGGACTATGAGTGCTTGCAATATTGCTACCATCTCTGTGTCAAAAGGTCCCATCATCCATAATCAGAATGACTCCAAGTAATGTAATTTCAATTGATTAGTATGGATCATGAATGGGAGACACAAAGGCAAGGGAGGTGAGGGTGTAAGGCAGTATCCAGTGAGACCAACACCACAACGGCCAAAGTTCTTGCAGAGTGATCCCAAGTAGGGAGAGGGGACTCAAGGTTCCTGTGGTCACCCTTCAAGCCCAGGTGCAGCCAGCCTTAGCCAAGCCAGGTTTTAATTTTTAACAAGAATTTTGAGTTTTCTCAATGCAGATTTAGACAAAAGACACTTGAGATTTTGGACTAATTTTCAGACTCTCACAGAAGGCTATACTTCTACCTTTTCTTCCAAAAAGTAAGTATCCCACTGTGTACATGGACACAAAGCGAATATATTCATCTGCTAGGAAGGAGAGACAAAGCCCATATGAAGGTCTTCTGACTGCCAGTTTCTTCATCGCTATGTAGTTGCTTTCCTGGAGTCAAACAAATAACCCACTGTTCCAGTTTCTAGAGAATCCAAACTGCTTAGAGTTCAGGTATCAGGGAGGTATGATATAGCCTAAGTTTATACAATCAGAAGAACCAAATAGTTCCCACAGCATGCATAGTTTGCCAAAGATACTGGAAGAACAGTACAGAAACAAAGAGAAAGTGGGAAAGGGAAAGGACTCCAGAGATAGGAGATTTTTAAATAAAGTGAGATTCTTTCAAATAAAGAGAGAAAGGGCAAAGAGGGGAGGTTATGCCAAAATAACAGGTTTTAACAAACAAATTCATATTCTCAACCTATCCTTGGCTTCACCCTGATTCCCAGGGGTAAATGGTCAATCTCATCTGAGGACATCTGTGGTTTCCTTCCCACTTCACTCGTGGCTCCTACTCATCTCCTTGGCTTGTTCCTCCTTCCCTCCCCTTAAGTGCAGCAGTGCCTGAGCTCAGTTCTTAGTCTATACTCATTCCCTTGTGATCTCATCAGATTTGATGGCTTCACATATCATCTATAGACCCAAGACACCTATCTCAAGCTCAGACTGCTCTGGAAATTCTCATTTCATTGATACATCCACCTGCATGTTTCAGAGTCATCCTACACACGTGTTCAAATCCAGCTACTAATCTGATTCATAGAACTGCTCCTCTCACAACCTTCCTTGTTCCAGTCAATGACAATTCCCTCTGCAAACCTTGGTATCATCCTTGGCCCTTCTCTTTTACCCACATGACAAATATTATTGGTCAATCATTTCTATGTTCAAATTATTGACTGTATTGTCTACCCACTTTCTGACTATCACCTGACCTACAGCACCACCATCTGTTGCTTGAATTATGACCTTCTGTACCTCTTTGGGTTCTGAGAAGCAGTTCTGGAATCATATGTACAAAAGATTTGCTGAAGAAAATGCCTATGACAGCTTATGGGGAGCAAGAGTTGGCAGGAAGGGACTTCAGGTCTCAATACAGCTCTGAAATCTAAGAAAAGAGAGAAGAGAGCAAAGCAAGATGGGATAGGAAGAACCTATGGAGCTGTGAGAGCGTTAGCCAGGTTACCAGGCAGCCCTGAGCCAAAGTTCCCCATTAAAGGAGTCTTACATCCTCCAGGAACAGACCAGCAGTAGCACCCATGCCACGTGGGGTGGGGCAGGTGGGACTTGGGCATGAGTGTACATGCAGAGGGTGACTCCAGACAGAACCAGCAGAAGCCATCCATCCATCATGCTCCCTGAGGCAGATCAGAAGAGCACTTCCACAGTAACCAATATGCCTTTCTGCACGTTGTCCTGCTCTGTGGCTTCCTCACATTGTATTCTTCCATTTCTCCAGAGGGAAGCTTTGCTCTCCACACCCACAGCCTCAGCCTCAGCCTCCATTCTGTGATTTGCGCCCTACAGGCCTTCTTGCTCTCCTATCCCCACCCACAACCTTACCGCCTCTCAGTCTCTGCACTATCTCCCACCATTAGAACATTTTTTCCCATGTACCTGCTCATGTGTCATCGCCTTCAAATCTTTGCTTACTTTTCACCTCAGTTACACTGATCCTGATCGCTGTACCTGAAACCACAACCTTCTTCCCTTATCTGCTATACCTTCTGATAACCTTCATTCGTCTGTTCTCTTTGTATTTTCCGTAACACATAGCAAGTCTTAGTATGCTACACTGTTTTCTTATGTAAATCTACTCCCTTATTCATGCCTCTCACCCCACTCCCTGACCTTACAGCAAATACTCCAGGAGGAAGTGGTCTTTGTGTCCTACAGACAAGTCCTAAACACCACAGTGACTGGGCATATAAGATGCTCAATAGTTATTGGTTGAACAATCAAATAAACAGAAACTATTTGGCATTTGTTTTACATAATGACATTTTGAAAAGTTTTAAGTATAAAACAACATTCTTTCCACCTAACAGCCAGTGTTAAAAGTTAGATCGGCTTACCAGAAACTACTGAAATTGCTTTCAGAGCTCTGAATATTCGGAAGGTTCGCAGAGGCAACATGCTTAATTTGGCATATGGAATAAAATCTGCAATCCTACAAGACAGAACACAGAGAAAGGCTTGACTTAGTCCTGCAGATGAACTTACTGTCCATTTGCACAAAATCGGAGCAAGCACACCCTGGTGCCTGTGCCTCCCAAGGCAAAGTGTGCAGCTCCACCTTGCTCTCAGAACCCGGCAATGTCACATTCATTGCCATGGACCACAAACATATATGGATACAAGTGAAAGTGCCTTGCAGTTGTCCATGCAGCTGTGGCTACATCCATGAATAATGGAAACCCACACAAACATTACTTTACTAGTTGTCAAGTTCTAAACCCAGTACACTTTGCTAAGTTCTCTCATCTAAGACTTACATGAACCCAGGTGATCTGACACTAAACCCACATACTCACACTATCTTTCAATTAATAAGACCGTGGAAATGTTGAAACTCAAACATAAAATGCTAAAATTAGTAGGGAGTACATGCAAGGACTTTTGTGAATATTAAATAGGAGAGCAGGGCCCAGGGAAATAACTCAACACAAGGAAATGTGCTACCTGACAAGCACAAGAACCCAAGCTTGATCCCCAGTATCACATGCTGTGCTAGCCTTGGAAACCTGGGCATGCCGTGCTGGCCCCAAAACTGGGAGTGGTGGCACAGACCTGTAATCCCAGTGCTGGGTAGGCAAAGACAAGAGGATCACTACAAACCCAAGCTGTGTAGTGAGACCCTGGTATCTAATTAATTAATTATTTTTTAAACAAAAATAAACAATAAATAGAACACTGCATTGTAAAGTACTTAACATAATTCCTGGCACACACACATTATAAGTTTATTATTATTGTGCTGGCGGTAGGCCATTACTTTTTACTCGACTTAACCATTTAGATGTTAAATCAGGATCTTGTCCTTCAAGAAAAACACTAACCTCCACTGCACCCTTTACACAATTGACTCAAAAAAGACATAGGTACAAATACAAAAGCCAAAACTATAACACACATGGAGAAACTCTTTGTTTATTCAAAGTAGTTGAAAGTACTTTTAAGTCCTCTGTTCTTCCCACAGACTCTGACAGCCTCATCCATGCACAGCCTTTATCCCGGCACTCCCTACACCATGTTGTAATGGTCACTGCCATTCTTCCCCTCTGCACGGTGAGCTTCGTGAGGTTTAGAGCTCTTACTTGCTTTCCTCTTCTCTTTTAACCCCTGTATACTGCACAGAGCACAGACTCCAGTGTTGATGAGTGAATGACTGAAGAAATGAGGCAATGAGTGCTGGCCTAGAAATGGATTTGTGCCTGGAGGCCTCTGGCCAGTGGCCACACAGTGTGCTTCAGGGCCAAGCAGCAAGACATTTAGAACTCTAGCCATTGTTAGGTCACCTCAGCCACTCATGCAGACCCAAGGGGACTGATGGAAGCAGATGGACCTCTTTCCCACCCCAGGTCTCTCCAATAAAAATCTTTAACGTTCTTACGCTGATCCAATGACAATGGAATCGAGCCAGTTCCATGGATCTCGAAGGAAAGAAAATTCATCCAGGATAAAGCCTCTTGCAAGTATTTTGATCAGAGCTTCCAAAATATAAATTGCAGTGAAGATATATCTATAAGACAAACCATTCAGAACAAGAAGGAACATGATAAGTGATGAGCAAAGTAAAGGTCTCATTTGTCTCATGTGGCCTTGATATTTTACTATATATTTCAGTGTGATATTTAACACTATGGTCTTCAACAAGCAGAGTTCAGAAAGGCAAGCTCCTCAAATTCTGGTATTTTGAATCTCCAAGAAACAAGCCCATGAATAAAGCCATAAAGAAAACATTTGCAAATAAAGCATTTCAGTGCTGAGCTTCAAGAACATGTTCTTGAGAATTTTTTCTGCCAACACACAGCTGGGGAGAGGAAGAGGTAGTTAGGATCAAAACTCTGAAACTATCACAATGATATGCAGGAGGGGTTAGCAGGGAAGAGATGGTGAAGAGATGAAATGACTAAGAAAAACATTGGGTCTCAAAAAGGTATAGGACTATAGCTCAATGGTTGATGGGTATTGTGCATGAGAGATAGGCTTACTCCACAGGACAAGGTGGGGGCCTAAAAAAAGTAGAAACAGTACAGAAAGTTAAAATAAGAATAAACTGACAAAAGATTTTAAAGTACATTTAAATTTTCATATATTTCTGATAAGAATGTGAAATAGTAATGGGCATCTGAGATGAACATACACTTCTCAGAGAACAAAATTAAAGAAGCAAATAAATATATGAAAAATATAACACTAGCCATCCGTGAAATGCAAATTAAAACAACACTGAGATACCACCTCAACCCAGAAAGCATGGCTATCATAAAGATATCAACCAACAACAAATGAGGGAGAGGCTGTGGGGAAAAGGGAACCCTTCTCCACTTCTGGTGAGAATGGAGACTGGTGCAACCATTATGGAAATCAGTGTGGAGATGCCTTACAAAACTAGAACTGGAAATCTCATTCAAGCCACCTATCCCCCTACTGGGAATTTTCCTAGAGGAACTGAAAACATCACATCATAGTGATATATGTGCACCTATGTTTATGGCAGCACAATTTGTGATAGTCAAATCTTGGAAACAACCAAGATGCCCGCCACACGAGGAATAGATGAAAAAGATGTGGTATTTTAATACAATGAAATATTATTCAGCTATAAAGAATGATAAACTCAAAGCCTTTATATTTAAGTGTATGCCACTTGAAGATATAAGTGAAAGAAACTAGACCCAAATGTATAAATATCATATAGTTTCTCTAGTATATAAACTGAAAAGAAGAAATACAAATAGAAAGGTATAACACAATTAAAAGGAAAGAAAGAACTTAAGGATTAGACAATGAAGAGAGAGCAAGGAGAAAAGCTAGGAAACATGACAGGGGCAAAGCCATACATTTATATGCACAAGATGGTTAAGGTAATTAAAGAAGCAATGATCCTGAGAATCTTCGGCAGGTTTTTGAAACTAGAAGTTAATTGGTAGGTTTCTCACCCTAACTAACTATATATTCTGATACCTGTGAATTAAGCAACTGCAGTGAACATATCAATATGTAATAGTAGGATCATGCTTGGAATGTTTGTCACTCTGGTCTTCTAAATACGTACTGCTTGTCATGTCATTCCAATTACTGCCATACTGTCTCTCAAGTACATGTTTGCTTAAAGCAAAAAAAGGTAATAAATGAAAACAAGAGACAAGAAAAAAATATCACAGAACTGTCCTGCTACAATGTTATATATGGTTAGATTTCTAAATTTCTGTTTGTTTAATATTAATGTAATTGTTTATTCCTTTTTTAAAAGTTTTTTTTTTTATTTTTTTCTTCATATTCTGTAGGAACTTCATGTTTAACATATCAATACTTGATGAAAAATTCCTGTTTTATGTTATGTCTAAGATGTTCAATATTCACACAGATAGTGAGGCTAAGCTCAACAGCCTAGGTTGGAGGGTAATAGTAATAAACTTATCTTCTGGGGGGTCAACAACCTAAGTTTGAAGACCAAAAATTAGAGATAAAGAAGGCCTGAAAGGACAGCCAACGTTTTTGCCCTAGCCTCTCAAGGTCAGTGAGGACTCAGGCCATATGAGATCCTGTACTGTAACATCATGTAACTCAGTTGTGGACCAAATTTTCTGATCAAGGAAAATATGGGACCACAGAGGAAAGTGACTGATGATGTAAAATGTGCTTGAGGAGGGTCACAATGGAGAGAAAAAATTATCTCAGGCTTTCACAGAGAGAAAATTGGTCAAGCAATGGCCATGACTCATCCACATGGCTGACACTGACAAAGGATCTACAAACTGCAGTACAGGGTTTCAGGATAAATTCTGAGGGGATAAAACTGACCTTATCAGATACAAAAGCCACAATTCTTGTTATGTAGGTGTTACTTTATCTTGGTCTTAACCATTCAGCAGAAAAGTATAAAAACAGAATATAAGAAAGCCATATTATTATACTTTGCTGCAAAAGTACACAACTTCTGACATTACTAGTCATATGGAAACCAAAACTGTCATGGAGTACTGGACTATTTTGGAATATTGTGCTGAATTCACACACTTAATAAATTAAATGACAAAACTAAAGCAAAAGGGGATACCAATGAATGCCTTTTTTGTTTTGTTTTGTTTTGTTTTGTTTTTGAACTGGGGATTGCACTAGGCCCTTATGTTTGCCAGGGAAGCGCTTATTTCACTGAGCCATCTCCTTGGCCCCGACCATTTTGTATATGTATATTCAAAATAGTTAAGATAGATATACAGCTACTTTCTCTTAATTCAATGAATAGAAAGATTTGTACTCATAGTGTTTATAGACAGGATATCATGTCTGCATCTTGTACTATGAATAGCTACTAAGAAGACAACAATATACAATGTATTAATTATTGAAACTGTCTTAATAATCAGTTTTGAAACTGTCTCATTGCTATTTGTTTCAATAAAATTATTTTTTAAAAAAAGGAATATAAAGGTGTAATCACTTTGGCAAAGTTGACAGTTTCTGATAAATTTATATACATAAGTATTACAGGATATGACAGTTCCATATCTAGTTATTTATACAAGAGTAATGCAAACATATATCAACAAAATGATTTTTATATAGAAATGTTCAAAGAAACTTCACCATTAGCCCCAAACTGCAATTCAAATTCCCATTAATAGATAAAAGAAGTAAGGTGTGGTATATCCATACAATGGAATACAACTAAGCAACAGAAGGAGCAAGGAGAAGACTATACACACTAGCACATATACACACTATCTACACACATGGGTATACACACTAACGTAGATGCATCTAAAGAGACCATGCCAAGTGATAGAAATCAGATCGAAAAGTCTGGGATAATAAGTACAATCAGATTCTTTGTGTATGAAATTCTAGAAAAAGTTAAACTAATCTAGAATGGCAGAAAGGAGGTCAGTGTTTGCTGGAAGCTGGGAATAGGAAGCAGATGGCTGACTGAAGACACATGAAGAGATTTATTGAGATGACTGAAATGTTCTCAGTAATGATTGCAGTGGTGTCTGGCATGTAGTTAAATGTGTGGAAGAAGTATATGGTCTCTTATTTATTCAATGTATTATTCGACACGTTCCTAAAGGATTAAAGCAGTAAATATGTTAGATTAGAAGAACTAGTACAAGACATAAAAAAAAAAAAAAATTATATCTTAAAAAATTAGCTTGTATGCCTAAAAGGCCAATGAAAAAGGCAAATAGTTAATTTTTAGTTTTAAAAATTTCACTCAACCTAAAGAAGAAAACATGATATATAGGAAATACACAATTCATAACCTAAGACATCAAGTCTTACCCATTTGAGTAAATTAAAGAAAGTATTTTAACTGTATAAATGGGACAAGAAAAATTGACTGCTAGAAAGAATATATGACTTATGATTAACAATATAAATGATAGAATAAATTCATATAGACTTTTTGAGAAATATTTTGCTTATATATTTAAAAGCATTAAAGTGTACTTTTGATCTAGAAAACTCTAAGATTCTATCCTGGAGAAAAAACGATAGTTTTAAAAGTCTTATGCAAAAAGATACTATGACAGTGATACGCTACTAAAATACTAAAGGAGTTAAGTAAATTAATTTATTTACCTGGTAAAAATACATAACCAACAAAGTTAATTCCTATGAAACTTACAGAGGCACAAAGAAAACCAACTAAAACCTAGATACAAAATTGCACATATGCTGCTTATTACAAATGCAATTTTAAGGGCATGCCACATAGCTCAGTGAATTAAAATGCCTACTTAGGCAGATGCAGGGACAAGGGTTCATGTCATGCTGGCCCCACCCCTGGAGCGCCCTGAGACTGGGCATGATGGCACACACCTGTAATACCAGCACTTGGAAGGCTGAAAGAAAGCAGGAGGATCACTACAAGTCAATCTGTGTATTAAGACCCTGTAGACCCTGTACTAAATACATATTTTAAAAAATGCAATTTAAAAAGTGCCTTGAAGACAGCTGTGAAAAGTACATGAGGAGTCACATGTAGGAAGTAGTTTATATTTCCTGCATCAAGACCGCTGGAAAACAGCCACTCTGCAATGAGAAAACTACTGTTTGAAGCTGAATGACCTCAGGGATCAAAGTCACATTAAAACCCTCCTTCAGAATTGCTAGGGGCACTCTGCCAGTGACTCGGTGGGAAGCAAGCACAAGGGATAGTGGTAGAGACAGGGAAAGCGATCAGATTTCCCCCAAGCAGTTTGAGCAGCACGGCTCTGGACGGCCAGTGGTCAGCAGCACTGCCATCTGTGGTGAGCTTCTGTGCAGACCCAGGGAACTGGGCCTGAAAGCATCAGGATCTGGCACCACAGATTGCTTGGTTTCCCTTGCTGCCCCCATCCAGCACAGTATTCAGGGGTTGGTGTGCTTTCCTACCCACCAGGCATGCACCTCTGCTTGCACATTTGCCACATACCTAGGTACACGGCTGGAAGCCAGGGACCTAGAGCAGGTGGGGGCACTACACTATGGAGCTCACTACGGAACAAAGCAGTGGTTTGGGGCATATGGAAGGATCCAAACAAAAGCTAGAAGATTCTAGGGTAAATAAACCTGAGGCAGAAAACATACCATTAACTGACTCCATAAAGCAGAAAAGGAGAACAAGGACTCAGCATTCACAGAAACAGCCTGTGAAGTGGGTGCTGAAACACAACAGGACCCCATTATAACTCCCTGTTGCTCTATGTACTTGGTAGGTTCTAATACTTTTAGGACCTAGAAATAAATTTTACCCAGACAAACACTTTGACATGGAGGATTTTTTAAAACTTATTTTTCTTTTTTATTTCTTTTTTGCCTTTTTCTCTTTTTCATGTCAATTGGTTGGCTTTTCTTATTACTTTTACCTCATTTATTTTTTTAGTCTTTAACTAAGGTGTGTACGGGTGGGTGTGGGCATGTGCAGGCGTGTGCACACACACGCACACATGTGTTATATGTTATAGAAAAATGAACAAAGAGCTGTTACTATGAGTTACAGCTTCAGCTCCAGACCATTTGTATTTTTTATTTTGAGTCAGGGTCTCACTAATTTGCTGTTTCCCAGGCCGGGCTCAAATTTGCAATCCTCCTGCCTCCAGAGTGCAGGGATTATAGCACATGTCACAATGACCAGTTTAATCCAATTTTTAATATCACATTTTTCCTACTGCTTGTCATCTTATTCACTTCTTTTAAATTTTTTTTTATGAGAAGAATATACTTATTGGGGGAAAGAAAGCTCCTGTCCAAGAGAGAGACAGAAATGGGACCCCAAGTGGATGATCCCCAGGAAGCTGTCTCTTCCAGGACTTTTATAGAGGAACACTATGTAATGAGGTGGGTCTAAGGTGGCAGAGAAGACATAGGAACTCACTTAGGTGGGCATGAGGTGGGACAAAACTATGGTCAACCAATGAGATTACAAGCACCATTGCTCAGGTAAAATGGATTAAATCCAGTATCAAATGGGGAAGCAAGTCATGTAGCAAGTGGGTATGAATACAGAACAAGGTCTCTTCCTGTTGGGGGCTGGGTTAGTGACTCATTTGAGCTCTTTTAAGGTGACTGATACTTATTTAGAATATCAATCCCTGATGCCCAACCCTAGGGAAGTATATAGCTGTGTTTGTTTGCTCTTTTTTTCTTGAACTCTGGCCTGTAGGGAGTATCTGTCTCTTCCAAGTTGCAAAGTCACCTTGTCTTCCATATTGTCGCCTTGAAGGCTTGGTCCTGTCTGACTACCTATGATATTTTTATCTAATTCAGCTGCCTACAACATTCTCTCCTCTGAAGAAGTAACCTGAACTGTCATGAGGGAACCATGGGTGATGACCACTCTCATCAGGCTGAAAGGGGTCATAGTTGTCGACTGGCAGAGACAGTCTCCAGAGATTCTATCTAAAGACCCTCAATAGACACCAGGCATTTTTGTCTTGGGAGGGAATATAGTTTTGAGTCTGGAGGAGACAAAGCCAAACAATTAAACACACATGGGTCAAATAATCACATCTACAGGATGTGAATATAGTCAAAGATTTGTATCAAGTAGACAATAATAAAAATGATAAAGATAGGGTCAAGAGGACCTCAGCATCTTACATACCATTGATTTGATATTTAATATTTTGAACAGCTGTTGAAAAATTAGAAGGATTTAGAATGTCATAACATTTTAAAGTTTATAGTTATAAAAAGATCAGTTAGAACTTTTTGTAGGCCCATTAGCAGAGATCTCTTAAACATGGGGTTTAATCCCTTTTTTCATTTTCCATGGTCATTGGGTATTCTCTCAAATAAACTGCCCAACTCTTATTATTACTGGGAGTACATGAAATAACTACTGATACATCTTCATGAGCGTCTAGTTTAACAGGCTTTCTCCTTAAATTGGCAGTTAACATGGATTCCCTGAAAAGGGAAGACCCATGACCTCCTCAGTTGGAAACTTCCTCTGACTCTATCATGAGCACTTTGTTTTTTACTTCTCTAGCAACTTTGAACATTTTTGCTTGAAATATCCTTTCTCTCTGTCTGGATCCAGGGAAGCATAGCTTTTTCCAGGTTTCCTGACTGGCATTGTTGCTGTACGCTGCTAGTATCATCATTCTCTTTTTTTTTTTTTTGGTCTATAATTCCATTATGTATCCTTTCTACTATGAAACACCTCAACTCACACAAATTCATTCCTTCTGAAGCTTGTGTCAGATACCTGGGGCCCACTGAGCAAGATACAACATTTTGGTTTTAAGGCCTGACGGCAGCCTTGCTCAAGGAATGAGAGGGCAACTTCCCTCGTAGTGGATCTCATGACAGAATTAGACTGATAGGAGAAGCATCTTTGAGGGCAATCAGCCCTGCCCAAGGAACATAGAGATAGCTTCCCTTCTAATGAGGCAGGAAACCCTGAGAAGACTCAGCTCACCTGGTCTGTATGAGGTGGACAGTTAAGGCCTTACTATGTCTCTGTAGACAAAATCTGGTGGATTCCAGTGAAAGGAATCTAAATGTAATCTAACATATGTCCTATAGGTTTTACCTGTATGATCACCTGGGTTTTGTTATCTTCTAAGAAAGAACAAAATTCCTGAAGGATTAGAACATGTGCAATCAAAGCATGAACAACTGAACTAATAGGTAAGTTAGAAATCTTTTTAAAGGAATAGCAATTATAACCCAATGGCTTTTAGACCCCTTTATTTATGGAGTCTGTTTGTAATATGTCCCTCTAGCTTTAGTTCAGAAATCAAGCAGGTGAACTTGTGCATTTATCATGAAATACATAGCATTTAGTCACATTAAACCAATGTCCCATTCAGTGTTTTAGACATGACCTCCTATGTAAGCAAGAGGCACTGCTGAGGGATTTTTGTCTTTTAACAGTTTTGTGTCACAAATACAAGGCCTGGCTCTAAGTACAGGCCCAAAGATATTGAGCACTGTGTAACCAGTGTCCTTAGACCTTTTTTTTACATTGACAGGATTTTATCTGTCTTTGGGGATCTGTTTTAACTAGGGAAATACCTTTTTATGTCTTACACATGAAGAACAATATATATTACATCTGTAAAAAATTAGTATCAGCATCACTTTGATTAGCAAGCAACTTGAACACATATATTGCAATATCATAGTTACAGCTAAAGTAAGATTTTTAAAGTCTGTTTTTGTGGAGGTGGATGACTGGGAGGAGGGTCAGGGTTAGAGAAAGACAAAGACAACTGTGCCAAAGTCCAGCAATGAACTGGGTTTTTCTTTAGTCATGATGACTCAGGGCTCCTCTATGAAGATGACAGGTAGAGATAAGTCATGCCAGAGGGAGAAGGCAGACCCAGGGCCCGTCAGCCCTAATGGACCTGGGAAGCTGAGACTAAGCTCTGGGGCCTCCAGCTCAGAGAGCAGTCTCACTTCCAGTGGCTGCCCTGGCAGGCAGGGCATGGCATGTGGGCCTCTTAAGGCAGTCCCTCTTATGCTGGCCCGGCTTCTGACAGCAGCAGCATGTGAACTTCATCAGCAGATGATCTTCATTGCCACTGAGCTCTTCTTGGAGCCCAGAGAATCAGATTTAGGATCTGCTTTGGGGCTGCAAAAAATACAGCCATATTTTATCTCTTTGCTTTCTCTCCCTGGTTTTCTTCTAGTCCTAATTATAGGACACTAAGTAACAGTTTTTATTGAAGTGTCAGGTGAGTTTGTCTTAAACAGAGGAATTAGATAAAAATATTATAGGTAGTCAGACAGGGCCAGGCCCTCAAGGAGAAAATATGGAAGACGAGGCGACTACAACTTTGAAAGCAACAGACACTCCCTGCTGTGGGCCAGACCTCAAAACAAAAGACTAAACAAATGTAGCCACATACAAACCATTCAACAGTTCTAGGATATGGTTAAAAGATCAAACTTATGATTAGCAAACCTAGTTTTTAAATGCATTTGGTACAAGATCTCACTATGCAGCTCAATCTCACAGTGATCCTCCTGTTTTCAGCCTCCCCGGCACGCACTGCCATGCTAGGGCTTGATGATCAAGCACTGTGCCCAAAGGCAGAGCTGGCACGAGACGTGGTGCTGGGGATCGAACTCCAGTCCTTGTGCTTGCCTGAGTGGGCCCTTAATTCATTAAGCCATCTCTCCAGCCCAATAAAACTAGCTTTTAGAGGTGGTTGGATCTAAAAGTAATGGCACTGAGTTCAATGGTTTGCTTGAGCCACTACCCTGATGCCCATATCCAGAGGTGATCAGAGGCCTTATTACTTCCCTGTGTATCAGTGTGAGGAGGAACTCATCTCAGCTTGAGCAGTGGTCACAGACTGAAGTTTTATGGAAGTGGAGAAACTTTTCAAGCACAGAGCTCACCAATGTAGAGGTTATGAAGAGGGACAGATAAGACTGTGACTTGTTGGATTCCAAAGACTTCATGTCTAGAAAGAAAACTGCTCATTTGGAAATATTCTCTTCCACCTTTTAAAATCATTATCATGGGTACTTATTTGATTAGGTCCTGTTTTTTCCTTTCTTTTCTCATCACTGTCTCTTTCAATTTTTCCATTGTATTTCTGTTTTCCTCTAGTTTACCTTTTACTCTTTTTTATTTTTCTTTACTTACCTTCCCATCTTTCACTGCCTAGTTTTTAAAATTCTACTTTTTGCATGTCCAACTCCCTGTACTCTATACTTATTAGTATAACCATTAAGCTTTATTAATCTCAGAGATTATGGGCCCACAGAGGAAAGTGACTGAGGATGTAGAGTGTGCCTAAACAGAGTCACATGGAGAGAAAATATTCTCTCAGGCTTTCACAGAGAGCAAATTGGTCAAGCAATGGCCGTGACTCATCCATATGGCTGACACTGACAAAGGATTTAAAAACTGCAGTACAGGGCTTCAGGATAAATCCTGAGGGGATTTTATTGAACTTGTCAGATATAAAAGTTACATTTCATGTTATATAGGTCTTTCTTTATCTTATTCTTAACCATCTAGCAGAAAAGTATGAAAACAAAGTATAAAAAGTAAAGCCATATTAATAGGCTGAGCTGTAAAAGTCTCAAGTCAACAACTTCTGACATTTGAGGATAACCCACTACACTTATGGACTACTGGACTATATTGGAATATTTTGTTGAATTCACACACCTACAATATTTAAATGACAATGAAATACCCTTATCAAAACAATGGCTCAGTAAAAGAAGCACTTCCCTGGCAAGCGCAAGGGCCTGAGTTCAATCCCTGGTTCTGAAAATAAATAAATAAATACCCCTCTCTGACAAAACTAAACAAAAAAAGGGAATAAAATGAATGACCATTTTATATCTGTATATAGGATAGATATACAGCTACTTTCTCTTAATTCAATGAATAGAAAGATTTGTACTCATAGTATTTGTGGACAGGATATCATGTCTACATCTTGTACTATGAATAACCACTATGAAGACAACAATATGCAATATATTTATTATTGAAACTGTCTTACTAATCGGTTTTGAAGCTGTCTCACTGCTATTTGTTTCTCAATAAAAATATTTTTAAAAAGCTTTATTAATCCTTAGATGGTTAATTATGTTTTGCTACAGTTGAACACTGTTTTATTGTTAAAGAAGTAAGGCTTATTCAGTAGATGCTTACTGTAATTCAAAATGATTTTTAGTTAACAAAATTCTCTACAATATAACTATAGAGTTGGTTTTGACCCCAGGAATGTTAAGCTGGTCTCCGAGACTGGGAAGGGATGGTGCATGCCTATAATTCCAGCGCAGGGGAGGATTTTTTTTTATTTTTAATTTTTGGTTTATTGAGGTACAAATATCAGTGAGACAGTTTTAAGATACCTTGACAAGATGAATTTGGCAAATTAATACATTGCAAACTGTTTTCATAATGTTTTGGTATCATAGAAGGTGCATACATGATATTATACTTACAGACATTATTATAGCATATGACTCATCAGTAAATTAAGAGAGTGTAGCTGTTTGCGTATCTTACTTTTTATAACTAAATTACATCAAAGATTCAATAATTAATACTTTCTACCTTGTTATTTTCCTAGCGGTTGTCCATAGTACTAGAAGCCGACATAATATCCTGTCCAACCATCATTAGTACAAATCTTGCCTCTCATAGAATTATGTAGAAGCACAGCATTATCTATCCCAATTGTACTATCCATACATACACATCATGATTCTTCCTTTCTATACCCCTTCCTTTGTCTACACTTGTCAGAGATGGACACTCCATTGTCATTCAATTAATTTAGGTGCCTGAACTCAACAACACAATCCAACACAGTCCAGCATTCCACAACAATAGTGAGTTATCCAAAGAAGTTGTTGACCATAGCCATTTACAGCTCAACTTATTATTATGGCCCCGCGATGTATACTTCATTTTTATACTTTTCTGCTGCATGGTTAAGACCTAGATAGAGCAAGACCTATATACCAACACATGTACTTTATGTTTCTTATGAGGTCAGTGAAGTCCCCTCAGGGTTTATCTTGTAGTCCTGTACCTTATTCTGTAGATGCTTTGTCTGTGTCATCCATGCGGATGAGTCATGGCCAATGCTTGACCAGTTTGCTCTCTGTGAGAGCCTGAGAGAAAGTTTTCTCTCCATGTGACTTTCCAGGGGAGGTTTAAAACAGGAGGATCACTACAAGTCTGAGCTGTATAGTGAGAACCTCTACAGTAGATCTCTTTTCTCTTTAAAAAAATAAAAACAGGGTTTTCTTTATAAAAAAAATTAAACAGCAACAATACAGAATTTCACTAAACAAAATAGGAATTAAAATGTTTGCTATATTACATAATATCTGAAATTAGATTAAGATATAAGAATG